>ML784084.1:320108-335326 GCA_009831015.1 Picea engelmannii | reverse complement strand
AAAGTTCCCCAAGGGCTAGTAAAAGTGGTCTTATCTTGGTCTTGGGGTGCAATTTTGATCTGATTATACCCACTGAAACCATCTAAAAAGGAGAAAAATTTATTCCCTGACAAACTATCTAACACCTGATCAATGAATGGTAATGGAAAGTGATATTTTTGAGTATCTTTATTTAAGGCTCTATAGTCTACACATACTCTCCATTTCCCACTTTTCTTAGGAACTATTACCAACAGGGAAACCCATTCACTGTCTGATATAGGATATATAAACCCTGCATTGAGCAATTTTTGAAGTTCCTCTTTAAGGATTTCTCTTAAATTAGGGTTCATTCGTCATTGAGATTAGCAGATCGGTCGACAATCTTCCTTGATATATATACAATGAGTACATAATTCGGGAGAGATTCCTTTCATATCTGTATAGTCCCATGAGAATGCTTCTTTATGTTCAAGAAGTAACTTCATTAATTGTTGTGTTTCAGCATCTGTCAGGTTAGGGTTTATCTTCAGTGTTTTGCCAGGTTCAATTTCTACTGGTATGCTTTTAGAAGAGATGGTGGAAGATGTTTGAGGTGGGTTTTCAGAGTTAAGGTTTTCCTGATTATCTAACTCCAAAAGTACAGCTAGTTGGTTATGAGTTTCTGGAGTCACGGAGGAGGGTTCACAAATAAATTTATTAATTACTTCATCCTTAGTGTATTTTTAAGGCTTAAGGCTTGTCCGATAGCCAATATGGGTTGAGTAAGGTGATCATCAAATTCTACCCATACAGAATTATCATTATTAATCAAGGGTGTAGAATGAGGGTAGAGGGTAAGATTTTTGGTCTCGTAACCATTGGAAATTGTCATTGAAACCGATCTACAGCTGATAAAAGCGGTTTCTATGGCTAGCCGAGGCCTGCCCAAAATTAGAGGGTGGCCCCCCAACTTTGTTTTAGGTTGTAATACCACAAAGTCAGCTGGATAATTCCAGGATTCCACTGAGATAATTAGGTATTCAATGACTCCCTCCGGTTTGATTGTAGAACGGTCAACTAATTCTAGGATGGTTGGGGTGTCTCTGATTTCATTCTGCAGTTGTAACAATTGTGAGGTTTCCAGAGTCATAATATTGATAGCGACACCTAATTCTATCAAGACTCGAGGAATTATTGTTTTTCCAATTTTCACTGAGACGATAGGATGGTAGGGATCACCATATTTAACTGGGGGAACTTTGCCTGACATTAGTGCAGAAAAATCACCCATGACATGAACTATGAGGGGATCTTTGATTTTCCTACCAGGTTTCTTAACACAAATGTCTCGCATAGTCCTGGCATAAATTGGTACATCTCGTAGTGCTTGTAATTGGTACAATTAGAAGATGTAAAAGACATATTAGGATTCATACCTTGTCCCCGCGGTTGCCATTTCCTTCTCTGTGTCAACAGATAGACAGCTTCAACTTCTTCATCAGTTGGTTGTAATGTTGCCTTGATTCCTGGTAAAGAAGGGCATTGTTGAGTTTCATGATCCTTATCACAGATGGTGCAGATTGGCTTTTTCTCCAATGGGCATTCCCTTCGTGGGTGCTTGTCTCTGCATTTAGAACAAAAGATGGACATAGTTGCTTCTGCTTCGGCTTGTTTCTTTTGAATCTGCAGGGTATCAATTTGTGAGGCAAAAGAGCTTAACATTTCAGTCTTAAAACCTTCAAGTAAATTACCTATTTCGTCTCTTGTTTCTCCCCCACTGGCTGATTTTTGAACTCTTGAAAATGTGGTATCCCTGCTATTTGATATATTCCTTGAAGCTCCTCTTGAACATCTTTTACATAGGTTAACAATTTCATCATATGATTCTTTAGATATGTCCCCTTTTCCAAGCATATTCAACATATCTAGACAGTCATCCTTTACTCCTTTTAGTAATATTGTTTTCAGAATATCTTTACTTACATCGGGGTGACTGGATCTTTGTAGATTATAATGTAGCCTTTATACAACGTCCTCCAGATTTTCATCCTCTTTTTGTATCATCTTGAATAGTTCCTCTCTTTTTTCTCTTGTTCGGCAATAATCCTGGTATTTATGCAGAAATTTTTGTTTCATCTGATCCCATGTTGTGATTACATGACCTCCAAGACTCATGAACCATCTTAGTGCATTTCCTTTCAATGTTGCTGGAAATAGTTTTAATTTTTGAGCATTGGAAATGTAATCATAACTTCTACATAATATGTCAAACTCAAAAATGAATTCATCGAGATCTTCTGAAGATAAACCATGAAAGTTAGGTAACGCTGAGAGTGGAATGTTCTTCATGGGAGCTACCCCTCTAGGAAGATCACCAATAGGAAATCCTAAAGTGGAAAAAGAGTTTTCATCATTTACCTCTCTTTCAGGACCTGCCTGTTCTTCATGATGCAGTTCTTCATTATACTCATCCATGTTTTCTTCTGTTTTCTCCCCTGTTGCGCTTGCTCTGTCCTCAATGTTTCCTGCTATTTTCTCGACTGTCTCAGGACTCCAAACCTCTTTCCCCATTTCAAAGTTTGCTTGAAAGGAAGGTTGGGATTTCGGTTTCCGAGAGTTTGGTCGTTGAGGAGAAACAGATTCAGATTTTGATATAATCTCGTCAATATAAGTCTTTCTTCCTCCCCTTCCTCTACCCCTGCCACCTGTAGGGTCAGTTTCTTTGGGGTCTCCGCGTCCTCTCATGCAATATTTGTATATGAAAGAACATAAGTGCTTTTGAAATCTATAATTACCTTCCCCGGCAACGGCGCCAAAATGTTGGTCACTGTAATTGCTTATTTAGCTAAACAATCAAGTGCTACATAAATTGTCAACCCAGGGAAGTCTGTTTATTTCAAAGGTAATCACACACTGTATATGCTCAATCCCAAAAGCAATCTAGAGTTGTAGTAAAAATAAATTAATCACACCTTGCCTTGAACAAACTGAAGTTCTACTTTGAATTACAGAAAAGCAACCTACCTATTGCAGAGTTCAAAGTTTAAAGAAATAATTGTCCGAAGAATCCTGGATTACATTAAGAAATAACAACCTAGGAAAGAAATCTTTCAGGATACTGCAAAAGGAAAGACCAACTATTCTGTAACAGAGAACAGGACCCTATTCCCCCAAGCAGGAATCTTCAGCACTTGTTTCCGATCAACACACTTTCATGAACTCATTACTAATCGAAATGATTGACACACACTGAAGGCTAACTATCTCTTAACAGAGAACATGACCCTATTCCCCAAGCAAGAATCTTCAGCACCTATCCATGATTATCATGCTTTCATAAATTCACCAAACATGATTGCTAACTAGAATGATTAACAGTTACCCAAACATGAATCATATGAAAACAATGTAACAATAAGTAAAATAGAGTTTCAACAGAATAGAGTTCAGTAAAGTAGAGTTTCAGCAAAACAAAATTTAATCAAGGCATGAAAATAAATAACACTAACACACTACAGAGATAATGGGTGAATCTTGTGAAAAAGGTGGGACCTCCCTTCTCACAAGATTCCCCAGAAACGAAAGGAACTAGGAAGGAATGCTCAGAACAATCTTTTATTCATCTGTCAACTGTATCATATTACAATGTCTGAAGTAAACAATTCCTTCTTTGTAATTTCTTTCTTAGCCAAGAAAAAGTACTTTTCTAATGATGATTTCCCCTTATTTAAAGAGGAGAATCCCCTCGATACAATTTGATCATCAAATTACATGTGCACATCTGAATCCTATTCTTAGTTAGATCTGATCTCTATACTGGAATAGGATATCCGGGTCTCCTGTAACAGAATGTTATTACAATAGTTGGGTGTAGATGATGCGACTGGTGTAACAACTTCTTTATTTATCTTCTTGTTAATGTTGTTGTCTACTGTTTTAGCATCGCAAATTGCGGTCTATTTCAGCAATGGGATTTGCGTTCTGACTGTTTCAGCAACGTGGTCTCAAGCAACAGCGATGGTTAATTCTGGCTCAAGGTGCGGTTGTTGTGGTCAGTGTAACAAATTCTTCTTTGTGTGAATTATTGTTTCAGAATCGTAAACCACAGAGAGTGTAAAAACTTGTGTGAATTGTTGTTTCAGCATCGTAGACCACAGACTGTTTCAGCCACGGGGTTTGCGTTCTTTTGACTGTTTCAACAACGGGCCTTCAAACAACAACGATAATCTGCAATGAACTATTTCAGCACTTATATATTTCTAATCGATGGTTAAGTATGAGAGTAATGTAAAATTATATGCAAAATAGATTAAACATATAGCAAAGAAAAGAGACATTATATACCTTTGGAAAGATAGGGTAAGGTGATAATGTAAGTTTAAATGTGAGTGGAAAAATGATGTAATGATAGAAAAAAGTGTGATCAAAAAGGTACATTATAGGGTCCTAACACCTACAAAGGTGATCTAGACCTACATTTCATATTTCTAGTTTGACAATCTCTTCAAACGAAAATTCTTGGAACAGCAGTAGCCATCTGCAAAATCTTCCTTCAAATACTGGTTTATTGAATAGGTACTTCAATGCAGAATGGTTAGTGAAAAAATTGAAATGAGAGCCTAACAAGTAGTGTATAAACTTTTGTAATGCATGAATCATAGCCAAACCTCCCCTTTTAATGGTTTTTTAGTTACTCTCAGCTTGTGATAGATTTCTGTTGGCAAAGTAAATAGGGTGGTCCATATTTCCTTCCCCTGGTTTCGCTAAAATGGGTCCCTGGGTAATTCCTAATGCATCCACATGTACATGGAATTCAATTTCCCAATTTGGAAATATCAATATTGGTTCAGTACTTAACTTTTCTTTTAGAATGTCAAATTCTTTTTCAGACTCAGGCATCCATCGAAACAGTTCAGACTTCTTCAAGAATTTCTCATGGGGTGTTGTAATAGTGGCATATCTTCTGATGAACCTGCGGTAATATCATCTATGTACCAGTGTGGAGCAAAACAATCTGGCACTCATAGGTGGCTTCATGTTCAGAATGAATGCAACTTTAGCTGGGTCTACCAAGACTCCTTCTCTGCATACAATATGGTCTAGCAAATTGCCATGCAGTACACAAAAAATACACTTTATTAGATTTAGAGATATCTTCATTTCCTGACATCTATCAAACATTAAATGAAGTAGGATGACATGATATTTTAATAGGTTGTACACCGTCCATTCATCCATATAGACTTCTACAAACTTTTGGATGAATTCTTGAAAATTTTCTATCACAATTCGAGAGAACACTGTAGGGGCATTCTTCAACCCAAATGTCATTACATTGTATGTGAATGTTCCCCATTTGCTTATGAATGTAGTATTATTATTGTCTTCCTCTATGATTCTGACTTGATGATATCCTAAGAATCATTTTGTAAATGAATAGGACTCTTTTCCCACAACTTGATCTAATACCTTGTCAGTAAAAGGTGTGGGAAACGGATCATGCACACATGCAGAATTCAGACTCTTGTAATCCGCACAGGCCCGAATGTCTTTTGTGCCTTTCTTAGTCTATATAACTATGGGGCTAATCCATTTTTCTTATTCAATAGGGAAAATAAATCATGCTGCAAACATCTTGTCCACTTCATTCTTAACTTTTTCTTTTACTCTAGGGTTGAGGTTGTATGGTCTGTGCTTCACAGGTCTTGAGCCAAGTTTCAACTCTATTTTCATTTTTCCCATGGATCCTTTTATTCCTTTTATCTCTGAGAATTTTTTTGGAAATAAGTCCTCATACTCCCCCAACAAAGTATGTACCTCATTCATAGATTTCTCATCCCAATAGTCTCCTAGAGATGCTATCTTAGGATTCTCTACACTCCCTATATTGAATTTCCACAACTTTAGTGGATGATTATAGGAGCTACATGTGTGATTAGGTATGGTATCATGAATCTCTCTACTACGTTCGGTTTCTTTAATGTCTAAGTTTCTAAGCTCTTCTAAATCGTCAGGGTTTTATAGGTGTCTATCAACTTTACAACAAGGTACATATATCCTATCAACTTCAAGACTCAGAATATACTGAAGCAAGTGAACATGGTCATCACATAATACTGGACTTGATCTCTTTTTACAAATGTCAATAAAAAGCATTTCCCTGATTATTTGAAGGATAGTGTTGAGCTCAAGATACTTACTTGTAAAGGATAAATCCTTGTAGAAATGTTCTTGTAAGATCTTCCAACAGTTTTTTTGTCTTCTTGTCTCCTCATGTATATACCAAGCCTTTATAATAGGCCCCAATGAATGGAAAAATACCTGGACCCATAGGTGAGAGGGTACCTCTACAATTCTCCACTTCTTTAGGCAATGCTCAATATGCATCTGAGGGTCAGATCGTCCATAGAACAATTGTGCATATTGGAAACCTATCTCCATTTATTCTTTCGGTCGATCCCTCCCCTAGAATCAACATCGGATGGCTTTCTTTACATCCTCCCACTCTATAATCAAGGATTTATGGGTGGCCCATGATCTAGCGGGGGTATCTTGCAAGGCTAAGTCAAGAACATAGATCCTTTGTTCCTCCGCTATCTTCTCTTCCATGCTGATGATAAAAATCTATACCTCTAAGGTACCATTTCATTTTGGGAGTTCTTTGACCTCAGTTCCAATCCATCTTATTTCCCTGACAGTTGTGCATCGCCTTGAAAATTACTCATATGAACCTTGTTGTCAATTGTCAAACATTTCTTATGAATCCTCATCAACAAATTGTATTCTTCTCCAAATTACTCATCTGTCTATCGTAGGATTGATGTAATATGGTCTTGTACCTGTTGTGATGGTGTAAAATTGTTAAAGGGCCTCTGAATCCATATTATGGTCCACTAGTTCAACATATCTAGGCCTCAAATAAGGATCTAAGGGTTGAACTACTTTTATGGCATCTTCTTCAAACATCATGGTGTCCCTCTTTAAATCAATAATAACATAATTGTCATATTCCCAATCGATCCCAAGTAGAGTAGGGTATTGATCCTTATCTCCCATGATTTCAATCACCTCAAAATAAGTTGTGGTCTTAACTCCCGCAACATCTATTTCCACATTTTCCAACCTTCCAACTGAAAAAGATGCAGTACCATTTTTCCATTCTCAAATGGATGGGGGAATATACTAACTGAGTTTTTCCCAAAGCTTCCAAGTTATTTTTAGGTAGGATATTAACATCTAATCCCAAATATAGCATGACATCCTTGATTTCAAACTCATCTAGCTGGGCTTCTAACCTAAATTTGTTTCCAGCTCACACCTTTATTCTTTGTATTCTTTGGGTATTCCTTTTAGGGAGGTTAGTCCTTAATATGGCTTATAAGGTTCCTTCACTCCCCAGTATCAAGTAAAGGGTGTTGTGCAACTTCTCAGTAAGTTGGTCGTCCCCTAGGATATCAAATAATAATTGAAACCACAGGTTGATTACATTTTGAGACTGGTCAAGGTGTTTTCTTGGAATTGTAGAATTCTTGGGTGTTGGTGGTGAGGAAGGGGCTTGCACGGGTTTAGGTTGATAGGAGGATTATATACTAATTTTGGAATGGGAACACTCTTAAATATCTTTATTTCATTTTTTAAAAACAACTTTTGTTTCATAAGATCATACCTGTCATCTTTGGGAATAGCCTTTTGAATCTTGGGCTGGTCGTCTGTGTTTGCCCCAGTATTTTCTCCTCTACGAGTGACGATGTTAATATTTGGTAGCTATCCCTTGATTTCCCTTTTTAATTCCTATATTTTTAGGTTAGCTTCGCATTGAGGAACTTGATCTTCCCACTTTGCGATCAATTCTGGATAATCTTTAGTTGTGTGCCCATTATTCCTGTAGTGAGAGCACCATGACCTTCTTGGGTGAGGGAAGTATCTAGCCAAATGAACTTGTTCATTTCATTTGTATAATATTCTCATCCCTCTGAATCCATTTCTCCCACCTCTGAATCCACCTCCAACCCCTCCTCCCTATCTTCTTCCAGGTCCCTAGCGGATTTTGTTTACTCTAAATGATGCCAGGTCCAATCTATCAACAAGTGCATCCAACTCTCTACATTGATTTGTGGTATGGCTCGTAGATGCACAAAACGCATAGTGTATTGTATTGGGCGTATTTGTGTACTTTTAAATAATAGGACACTGCCTCGGCACATGTCCCTGTGTCCGACAAATATCACAATACTCTACTATCTGAGGAGTCAGAACTCCTGGGAAGGTATTATACAGCCCTGGTGTATGGAATGGTGGAGTCGCAGACAGTTGCACAACTCCTCCCATAGGTCCTAAAGGTCCCATCAAGTTTTTAAGATGTCCCATTCCCCTCATGCATAGACATTCATTTGACACCATATGCCCTTTTGTGTAGCATCATGTGCACCAAACCTGAGGGCGTCATGGTCTTTGTGTGGTTAATTCTTGAATATTTTTTGTTAGTGTTGATATTTGTCCTTGAAGTTGTGAAAAATTTGCATTTATCGAGGGTCTGGTCATTCTTAGATTTCCTGGATAACTTTCCATTGCTTCGATATTCATAGAATGCTCCAAGGATTATGTTAATGTGGCTATTCGTTGTTGCGTTAAAGGAATTCTTGTCAGAGGTAGTAATCCTTGAATATACCATTCCCTCTGGTGATATTCATGAATTGTATGTGCTAGCCTCCTAATAGAATCCTTGAACTTTTGGTTGTACTCCCGAGAATATTCTCCTTCCCTTTGTTGAATCTCCTGCAACTCAAAGAGAGCTTGTTGCTCTGACTGAGGTAGTTTGAATTCAGCGATGAATTCCAAATGAACTTGGCCAAGGGTGAATGCTTGTCCTTGAAACCCATGTTCAATAGCCTTCATATACCATTTGAGAGCACGACCCCTCAAGGTAGTATGAAAATCCACTAACTTATTTGCATCAAGAGTCCCTCTGGACCTCTAGATGGCTTCACACAAGAACCAATGTTTCTCTACATCTTTGTCCCATTTACCCTAGAATTATGGGTATCAGACGATTGATCCTCCCATATGTACAACCATTGTGGGTTTCACTATTCCTATTATAATAAAACCTAATGGTCCTGGTTGCGATATGCCTGGGGGTCCTAATATCCTCCCATCGTTTACACTTATAGACCAATTTTGACTAATTGGTTGGGAAGGAATAGAAATAGCATAAGTAGGCGGTATAGAACTTACCACGGGTATATAGGACACCTAGGGGATGGGTGATTCGGTGCTAGTTCCACTGACTTCCAAGAAAGTGTCTTTGATATGTGGGGTCTCATTCTCTTCCTCTAGATTAACCTTATCGACGTGATTCCCAATGTCTCCTTCTATCGAGGTTGAATCTTCTTGATCTCCCGTAAGGTACAGACCTTCTTCGTCCTCCCTTGCTTCTCCACATTCTTCTTCTCATCCACCCATCTGGGGACTCCTTTATATCTGTGATTCTCTCTGCTACAATCTTAGACTGGTTAATATTTCTTGTCTTCTCACCTTCCTCAGCTCTTCCTTCCTTCCTTCATTTGTTCCTCTTGATCCAAGTTCTTTCTGCAACACCTCAGATTGCTTCGTTGCTTTCTTTACTTTTCCACATCACCACTTCTCAACAATGGTGACTCTCCTTAAGGCTCATTCATTTCTTGCATTTGTTTCTTGATCTTCCCCCATCTGTTAATGAACCCTTCCCCCTTCTCAAGTAACGATCCTACCCCAAAATAACCCTACCACAAGCGTAGGTGTTTAGGCTTCCATCTTAGTTGAGTGAATAGTTATCATCGCCTCCTCCATCAAGAATACTTTGATCCACATGGTAATTTCCCTCAAAAATCTACTGCATGCACTTTTATTGAAAATTTCTTCCGCGTGTGAAAAATATTGGTGATTCTCGGCTGCAAATTTGACAATGTATCCCTCCAGAGTCGTGCAAGCCTAGAAATAAATTGCTCGTGTAATCTAGTGATCCAACTGATGAAGTGTTGTGATCTTCTCTATATTCCAATTGCAGGTCTTATTGACATGTTCTTGGAATTATGGAGCTTCTTGGAGCCTATCTATCCAATAGAATAGTTCTTCTGAAAATTTAACCCAAGAAATCTCATACTGGTCGCTCGATCTTTATGAGTAAAAGACAAAATATCTTGTATTCCTTTCTCTTTTTCCTTGTAGCTTCACTTCCTTCCATATAAAGGTGTCACAATTTCTTTCCCACCATTGTCAAATCTCAGATTTATAGATCTGTGGAAGCATTCTCCTCACATGTTTCCTTTTAGTTAGTTATTTTTTTTTCTCTAACTGGTCTAGATTATATTGAGAACAAAATGAGATACAAACAAAAATATAGTAGAGAACATAGAAATACAGTGAAACCCATATTCTATCAATGCATAAAAAAAATAAAAACTGTGGAACACAAATGAGATAGAATGGTGGCAGATTATCTATAAAGAGGAAGAGATGTCGACTACACTTAATTGCAATAAGAATTACATCACACTCCATTGAATTCTCAAAGGGCCTCCTTCACCTCAATTATATATGAGAGAGTGAAAGGAGAACAATTCCCATGATACATGTGCGATGAACCCTTTTTATAATATATTGATCTATTGAAGAATAACTTGGTCTAAGTTTGCAAAATTTCATAGGAATGTACATAGGACCACTTGGAAATCATTACATGCTGGATGTAATAAACAAATGAATATGGAATTACATTACATTCCCTCTTAATGAAAACATCAATGGATGGACATTGATATGCAACAGGATGAATCCCCCCCTTAAGAAGGAATGGTCTCCATTGTGTCAAGTTCCCTCAGGATATGGGGAAACTTTTATTGAATCTGAACCTTAGTGAGTTTCCTTCCTTTATGAAGTAGTTTCATGCTTTGACAACCGGATAGAGTTGTATGTTTGACTAGTGGGTGGCTTTCATTTGGGTCTACATGATCCAATCCACCGTAGCTTGCTCCATGAAGTTGTGATTGAGTTCGTTAGGGGCCAAATGCTCATCCACCTTTGAGGTTTCCAGTAGAGGTTGGTAATATGGTCATACCAACTCCACATTAAATACTTGGTGCAAGCCAAGGAGAGGATAAGTAATCAATTCAAAAGAATTTTCACCCACAACCTTTTTGATAGTGTAAGCCCCATAGCAGAGTGGTATTAACTTATCGTGGGGGCTTGAGAGGTTTTATTTTTGCAGGGGAAGCCACACCTTATCCCCAACCTGAAATGTGTGTGGAACCTAATTTTGTTCATGTCACTGCTTGTACTTGGCATTATCATATTGTTGGAGGTGCTAGATCCATTCAACAAATTAGGTTGCATGACTGGCTTTGGTCTGAGTGTGGGAGGAATTTTTTGGTGAAGATACAATAGGAAGAGCTATATGAATGGTGGTTAATGGTTGGAACCCCAAGCACCTGAGAAGGGTTGTGGACAATACAAATATGAAGATATCTATTATAGATATTCTCAACATATGGAACCTTATTCTGAACCAACACAATTGGGATCCCACAAGGAGAGGAGCTCAGTGAAATGTGTCCCTTTTGGATGAGCTCATGAATTTGACAGTTTACTTCCTCATTCTCTATAAGGGAGCGCTTGTATATTGGACCATTGGGTAAGGAACTATTATATATGGGGTCCAAATTCAATAAAAAAAAATTATGATAAGGATAAATTCAATCATATCGTTGCAAATTACATAATATTAAAATTTTAATCTTTTCTTTTTTTTGGGCACCTCGATGAACATTGGACGTCTAATGAACATCTATATCCATCGATATTTCGACGAAGTTAGAGGATAGTTCATTGATCTATTGATGAACCTAGAGGATTCCAGCTACTTGTTTGAAAATAGTTTAACAGTCATTGACTTCACTGAATTGGTCAACTTTGACATAGTCAACGTTAGTCGAAATATGGACAGAGGTTAGTGTTTTCAACATTTTTTTTGTAGGTGCGACAATTATAAAATATTTTTATTCTCATTGTTAGTTGCATGATTTATTAGTCTTTTTTCTATGTGCTACTTTCCTCAAATCCAATTCTTGATCTACATAGCTCTGATTTTATACTTTGAAGGTTACAAATTTTTAATATTAATTTGTCTCTTTTTTAAATACCTAGATTGGATCCCTAACCCTTAGACCCTTTTTTTATTCGGGGGCACAAAAGTCTCCCTAGAAAATAGACTTATGAACATGTCTACTCAATTCCATTTAATTACTATACAATTTGTCTTGGTGTAGTTCTCTTTTATTTTTTTATTTTATTTCTTGCTTATAGTCCACCTTTGGAACTTATGTGGTAAAAATGTATGGTTTTGATTTGTTGATTAGTTGTTGATTACTATTATAAACCTTTAAAAAATCTATGATGAAAATGGATTAATTATATAGTACATATGGGGTCAATATAATTCGATGATTTTGTACCATAACAATATATAATTCGTATATTAATGTACTTATATTGCTTCAGTGAATTTTTTGTAAATATAGGAAATCCCAATGCCAACACCTAAAGAGAGTCAAAGGATGATAAATATGTTAGGGGCTACATGGGAGAAACTGGTTGGTACTGATGGAAAATGATATTTCCCTTGAAATCAATGTAGGGGCTTGAAAAGAAGAAGACTTATAAGGAAAACAACTAAAATACATTGTTTTACATATGGGAATTGTGAAGGGGGCCATACATTTTTCCCCATGTGTTGGGTTGAGAAAAATGTATAAATATTCTCATATTTTTGTATAGTGAAACAAAAATATTTTTGGATGATGCTTAAATACTAACTAGACACTTGTGCAATGCAGATGTGGGTCTGCGATGGCCGAAAGGATTTCCTCGACATCAATGGAGGAACCGGGGAGAAGAGGTGATGAGAGGAGAAGCTAAGAGAGTCCTACAAAACGTCCAGGGAAAATTGTCTCGTTTGACTCATAGGATTCCCATGGCTCAGGTAGAGGATCTGTTGGAATCCATGTAGCAGAAAGTGGTTGGTGTGCCCAGAGCTTGGGTACGACTGTTTCAGCATCTCGCAAACGTCGTAGTTTGTTACCATGAAACACATCTGATGCCACGGGCGTAGATGTCATGGATATTGTAGTATCGAATGTATATGTGTATTGAGGGTATTAGCCCCAATTTTGTACTATAAATGATCAAAATCTGGACCAGGGGTCAAATTTTAGCTCAATTTTCAAAGTGCTTAGAATGCGACGAAAACGGTGCCACTGCGTCTGTCTCGTCTTCCTGATTCTGGCAGTATATTTACTTTGTCAAACGGACTCCGTATGGAGAAGATATCATCATCTGTTTGCCAAGCCAAACAGGCAAAAAAATTGATGTTGACTGTACCTGTCCGTACAGTCCATACAGGACACGTGGCAGGTCCGTACAGGACACGTGGAAGGTCCATACAAGACATGTGGCAGGTCCGTACAGGACACATGGTGGCTCCAGGTGATGACATGTGTCAGGCAGATTTGGCTTTTTGGGCATACTGTTGGACCAATTCGGAGGTGACACATGTCACCACTGGAAGGGTGACACGTGGCACAAATGATGTCAGCATTTGACGTGGCGATCGTATGATGACGTGGAAGGTGACAGATCCATATGGTGGTTGACAAGTGGCAAGTTGACATGGGCTAATTGGCAGTTGACACATGGTAAGCATTCGTTGGCTGGCAACTGTCGAATTCGGAAGTGACATGTGTCCGTTTATTGGCAAATGATATGAGGACACGTGGCCCAATCTGTGTGCGACACGTGTCACTCATTGTTTGGCTGTTGGTTTGTTAATCAAAAGCTTTGTAGTCCACCGGATTCGAACCGGTGACCTTCCCCGTTGGCAGAGCTTTAACAAAGTCCCCGTGACCACTGCGCCACGCGGTAGTGCTTGTTATAGAAATGGCGCAAAATATATTTGAATTGGTTATACAGTTTGGTCGGCGGGAAAAGGGTCGGGGCCTAAGCCCCAGCCCTGGGCTTGCCATGTAACCTTCCGACAGGACTAGGAGCGCGGAGGTGGTTCCGAGAGATTCAAAACGTTTGGGCCCGTGGCCATATGTATATGCATATAACCATGCCTTATATGGAACGAGGGCGCGAGTTCTATTGCAATAAAGCCACGGTTTTCGCTTTGTACCAATGTGACTGGGTGTTAATGCACGTGCCATAGTTTGGGGGCTAAAGCCCGAATATAACCAATTTTTGGTTATAAAAGTGGGTTTTATAACCGTTAGCCCTTTTCACAAAGGCGGACGGTCCTATGGGTCCATATTCCCAACAACTTGACGGTTGAGGGCCGAAAATCCATTAACCGTCCTACAGTTTGGACCATTTTTTGGTTATGTGCGGGGCTAGGTTTTAACGTGCATTTTGGAGCGTGTTCTTGGTTCATGCACACAGAGGTGCGTTTTAGCGAACCAGTTTCAGAAAGCTTGAAGGAGGAAAATGGAGGAGGCCTAACTTCTTCATCTTTTGGCCGATTGAGGTGCCGTAAAAGCCCAGCTAGGGATTTTTGGACGTGCTGAATCCATTGGAACTGTTTTCACAGCCATTTGAAGACTTCGTTTACAAGTTTTTCACCATTGAAGTTTCAGCAAGCTCCAGGGAGCTTGAAGCCCTCATTGATCGAAGACATGGTTTGGTGAGCCTATGTTTGTTTTCTGTGATTGAATAATCATTTTTGGCTAATTGTTATGCTCTGAACACATTGGGACAGGTTTCAGAGGCTGTTGAGGACTTTTACAGGTGTTTTTTCCAAAGAGAAGCTCAGGGAAGCTTATGGCCACATGTAGAAGAGGTCATGCCCAGATGAGCCATGATCCGTTTTCAGAGTTTTATTAGTCATTTTTGGGGTTTTTATGTATTCTGATCTCAATGGTATAGTTTGTTTTTCCATTGGAGTTGAGCAGAATCTTGTAAAAGAATCTTTGACAAATTAATCCCAGAGAGCCAAGTCCATTGATGGAGGCTCAAGGAGATGTAGCCCGGAGGGGGGTGAACTCCTTTATCAGCTTGTTCTTGTTGTGAGTTTGATGGTTTATTTGCTGCAAGTTGTGTTGTTGTTTATTTGTTTAAAGTACATATTTAACCATCTAAAAGAACAATTCCTCACACATAAACATTTACAAGAAGATGCATGAACTTAACACATAATTTTATCTTGCATATTTATACACATGAAGCAAGGT
>ML784084.1:210448-319808 GCA_009831015.1 Picea engelmannii | reverse complement strand
TGAGAGTCACACAAGAGGAATAGGGTCCAAGTTGTTGTTAAAAATGGGCTATGAAGGTAAAGGTTTGGGAAAGCATGCACAAGGCATTGTTGAGCCTATTGTTGTTGAAGAAAGACCTAAGTATTGTGGTCTTGGATATGAACAAATGAATGGAGCAAATTCCAAAGTCAAGGAGACAAGGAAAAAAGTTCCAAGTACAAACTTTGTTTCAAGTTCACCTCCTCAAGAAGGCTTTAAAGGTGAAAGTTCAAGAACTTGTGTTGAAAGTTCAATCCCTCCAACATGCAAGGCTTGTGTTCAAGATGAATGCGAATGTGTGAAACAAGAGAGTTGTGACAACGATGAGGACAAGGACAATGTTGATGGTCTTCAAAGGAGATCTTGTAACTCTTCAGATTCACCTCCTTAAAGAGGTGATAAAAGTGAATGCTCCAGGTATAATTCTTCTTATCATTCAGTTGCATTTGATTATGTTAAGCATGATAAATTTGGAAGAAAGAATCCTTGTACATATTGTGGTTTGTATAACCATCATGTTTCAAAGTGTTGGAAAAGATTGGCCAATTTCAGGAAACTTTATAAGCAAAGACAGCGTGAAAAAAAGATGCAAAAGATTTGCACTCATTGTCAAAAGAGAGGTCGTCTTGTTGACCAATGTTGGACGTTGCATCCAACCACTCATCCACAATACAAGAAGCCGTTGGGTAAAGAGATTGGCAGGAATGGAAGAGGAGATTCCATCATCGATGTGAGTCAAGATGATTCACAAGAGGACGATGTTCAACAGAAAAATTCACCGTTGAGTTGGCTTGGTAAGAAATGGTTGGATTTCTTAAGCAAGTAAAGTCTGCATTTTTCTGTTGTAAATGCACTTTTCAGCGTTATGTGTGCATTTATGGGAAGCATGATAAGATGCAATAGTTTATCATAACTTGCATGATGCAAGTTGCATGTGAATACAATTCATTTTGAAGGTATTCTTGTTTGTTGCCCAATGTCGCCAGGAGGATGTAAAATATGGATATGATGTTCACTTGTTATAGTCATTTATATTTTTCATGTTCAGCTCTTATGTACCCACATGTTTTGGGTTATGTACTTATGTTTGTACTGGAAGGAGAGTTGAAAAGTCATGCACATGCATTTGTTTTTGTGTATGTGTAAGCAGTGAACCTGGTGATGGTTCATCATGAGTGATTCATGATTGTTACATGATTATGTATCATGTTTGTCGACTTGTCAGTTTGAGAGGGTCGATATGTTTCAAATGAGTCTTGACTGGTGTTCATGATTTTCTGACGACTATCTTGTGTCGATCATTCTTTTCGACTTGTGTTTAGTCGATGGTGTTTGTTGGCTTGTAAGTCAATTTTGTGTACACTGATATGCAGGAAAACGCCATGCGATTTGATGAAGTACAAGATGCGACAGTTTGTTTGAAGAGCAAAATATTTTGTTGGCATCATTTTTCAGTCTTGTATCATTGGTTTTCAAGATTGATGTTTTTCTTGGCTTGTGACAAGATGTCGCAGGAAGGTTTTTGCAGCCATTGGAGATCCGATTTTGTTGACGCCAAAGAGTTCGAAAGAGGGACTTGATTCTCAGTGGGAAGGTTGGCAGTATTTCAAGCACAGAGAGATCAGTGGGTCAGCAGTAGCCAGAGAACAGTGGTTGAGGGACATAGCCCGTTGCAGTGCAAGGCATGTCAAAGTATTCAGGTGATTGTCGAAAAGATTTTGATATAACTTGAAAGAAGACAGATGATCATAAGCTTTTGTGGGTCCAAAAGCCTTTCAGTGGGAAGGTGTGATCAAAATCTGGACCAGGGGTCAAATTTTAGCTCAATTTTCAAAGTGCTCGGAATGCGACGAAAACGGTGCCACTGCGTCTGTCTCGTCTTCCTGATTTCGGCGGTATATTTACTTTGTCAAACGGACTCCGTATGGAGAAGATATCGTCATCTGTTCGCCAAGCCAAACAGGCAAAAAATTTGATGCTGACTGTACCTGTCCATATAGTCCATATAGGACACATGGCAGGTCCATATAGGACACGTGGCAGGTCCATACAGGACACGTGACAGCTCCAGGCGATGACACGTGTCAGGAAGATTTGGCTTTTTGGGCATACGGTTGGACCAATTCAGAGGTGACACGTGTCACCACTAGAAGGGTGACACGTGGCACAGATGACGTCAGCATTTGACGTGGAGACTGTACGATGACGTGGCAGGTGACAGAGCTGTACGGTGGTTGACAAGTGGCAAGTTGACGTGGGCTAATTGGCAGTTGACACGTGGCAAGCATTCGTTGGTTAGCAGTTGTCGAATTCAGAAGTGACATGTGTCCGTTTATTGGCAAATGATATGAGGACACGTGGCCCAATCTATGGGCGACACGTGTCACTCATTGTTTGGCTGTTGGTTTGTTAATCAAAATCTTTGTAGTCCGCTACATTCGAACCGGTGACCTTCCCCGTTGGCAGAGCTTTAACAAAGTCCCCGTGACCACTGCGCCACGCGGTAGTGCTTGTTATAGAAATGGTGCAAAATATATTTGAATTGGTTATACAGTTTGGTCGGCGGGAAAAGGGTCGGGGCCTAAGCCCCAACCCTCGACGTACCATGTAACCTTTTGACAGGACCGGGAGCGCGGAGGTGGTTCCGGGCGGTTCAAAACGTTTGGGCCCGTGGCCATATGTATATGCATATAACCATGCCTTATATGGAATGGGGGCATGGGTTCTATTGCAATAAAGCCACAGTTTTTGCTTTGTACCAATGTGACCGAGTGTTAATGCACGCGCCATAGTTTGGGGGCTAAAGCCCGAATATAACAAAGGCGCACAGTCCTATGGGTCCATATGCCCAACAGCTTGACGGTTGGGGGCCGAAAGTTCGTTAACCGTCCTACAGTTTGGACCAGTTTTCGGTTATGCACGACGCTAGGTTTTAACATGCATTTTGGAGCGTGTTCTTGGTTCATGCACACAGAGGTGCGTTTTGGCGAACCAATTTCAGAAAGCTTGAAGGAGGAAAATGGAGGAGGCCTAACTTCTTCATCTTTTGGCCGATTGAGGTGCCGTAAAAGCCCAACAAGGGGTTTTTGGATGTGATGAATCCATTGGCACTGTTTTCACAGAAATTTGAAGACTTCTTCTGCAAGTTTTTCACCATTGAAGTTTCAGCAAGCTCTAGGGAGCTTGAAGCCCTCATTGATCGAGGACATGGTTTGGTGAGCCTATGTTTGTTTTCTGTGATTGAATAATCATTTTTGGCTAATTGTTATGCTCTAAACACATTGGGACAGGTTTCAGAGGCTGTTGAGTACTTTTACAGGTGCTTTTTCCAAAGAGAAGCTCAGGGAAGCTTATGGCCACATGTAGAAGAGGTCATGCCCAGATGAGCCATGATCCGTTTTCAGAGTTTTATTAGTCATTTTTGGGGTTTTTATGTATTCTGATCTCGATGGTACAGTTTGTTTTTCCATTGGAGATGAGCAGCATCTTGTAAAAGAATCTTTGACAAATTAATCCCAGAGAGCCAAGTCCATTGATGGAGGCTCAAGGAGATGTAGCCCGGAGGGGGGTGAACTCCTTTATCATCTTGTTCTTGTTGTGAGTTTGATAGTTTATTTGCTACAAGTTGTGTTGCTGTGTATTTGTTTAAAGTACATATTTAACCATCTAAAAGAACAATTCCTCACACATAAACATTTACAAGAAGATGCATGAACTTAACACATAATTTTATCTTGCATATTTATACACATGAAGCAAGGTCCTGTAAAGTTTATTTTAATGAAGTAGAGGGTGCTTGCATAGTATAACAAGTCAACCTTCTATTTTCAGATCAATAAACACCATATTTTTTGAAATATATATAAAAAAGGGATCTTTGACTTTACTTATATTTACAATATGTACATTGATGAGATGGTTTTCTTTGCTTTAGCTGTGTGACAAATGCCAATATAAAATTAAATTAGCATAAGAATCAGATACATGATTAGAACTCCTAGGAATGCGATAATATGTAATAAAATCAAACTGTCATTCTAAAATACATACCCGTAGGAATCGTCGGAGTAAAGTAGGATCACACACGTGGTAACTGCCATTCAACTGACATACTACTAACTGGGAATCCAGGTGAACCTCTAAAGAGAGAATACCATGTGAGATAGAATCACGCAAAAGTTATATAATGGTGCTATATTCGGCCACATTATTCATGGATGGCCCTAGGAATGCACCACTGGAAGACACCGGTAGACCCTCGGGTGAGTAAACCACCCAAGCGATAGAAGCCAAGTTTCGTGTATGACAACTGGCTTCGTTTGCGAATCCTAGGTAGACCGAAGACTCCGTTGACATCTGCCAACCAAGGGAAAACTTGATAAGCAAGACGAAGGAAAATAAAGGGAAAATATGTATACACTAAATTACATTAGTATACAAAGAGTTCCTCCCGAGCTTGGGGCTCAAGCCTAATATGTTTTCAAGTAGATCCCATTCCTGGGTTCAGCCAACATATTCCCTTTATAATATTCTAACTCATAGGATCCTTTTTCTAAGACATGTCGCATGATATAAGGATTGTGCTACATAGGCTTAAACTTTCTTGCCCTTAGTGTTTCTTTGGCTTGATCATACAAGAGGACCAATTCACCCTCAACGTACAACTGAGGATAGACAGACTTATTGTATTGGACCTTGACATACCTTTTGTTCACCTCAATAGTCGTAGAGGCGTCTCGACGTTTCTCGTCAAGACCCTCTAGGTGTACAAGGCATCACTCGAGATCAGAAGTGTCAGGTAGGAGCGCGACTGCCAACTTAAGAGAAGAGATTTCACATTCAATATGTAATATCGACTCCACACTGTGTACTAACTGGAAAGGGGAAAAACCACTGACAGTCTTGATCGAGGTTCGATATGCCCAGAGTGTGGGATATAGCATAATGTGCCAGTCAGACTTACTCTGGCTGACAATTTTTTTGCAAAATGGTCTTGAGAGACTTGTTGACGGCCTCTACTTGTCCATTTTCCTAGGGGTAATAAGGAGAAGAATGACCATATCTAAACCCCAGCTTAGATGTTATCTCCTCCATCATTTCGTTCTGAAAGTGACTTCCATGATTAGTGACAATATCACTCGAGATACCGAATCAGGCGATAATTTGATTGAATACGAAGAAGCCGACAGTATTCCCATCAGATTTAATTGTACGCATGGCATCATCCCACTTAGTAAAGTAGTCAATGGCCACGATAATGTGTTGATGCCCCCTAGCCGAAGTTGGGTTGCAATCCATGAAGTCCACCCCCCACTTGGTGAAGGGACCAACGATAATGATTGGGCAAAGAGGGGATGGATGCGAGCACATTTTCTGAGTGAACACCTAGCAGGGGTGACATTTCTTAACCGCTTCAATACAATCTTTAAAGATAGTAGGACAAAAATAACCATCTCGCAAAATGTTTTGGGTTGTCGTAAGCCTGGATAGATGACCACCACAAGCCCCACTGTGGCAATCATTCAAGACTCACTCAAACTATCTATGTTTTAAACAATGACGCAATATATTTTCTATTCCTCGACGATACAAAGTGTCACCGATGATAGTATAATTCTTAGCTTGGTACCTTACGCGTCGTCAGTCATATCGCGAGAGATGCTAAGGGAACTTCAAAGTTTGAAGATAGAGAAAAATGTCTCCATACCAGGGGTCAGATGAAAAGAAAATAAAATGTGTTCATCTGCAAAAGAATCAACATGGATAACATCCTCATCTAATTGTGGAAAGTAGGATATTAACTCCGCGAAGACTAGTGATTTCTTGGATTTCACAAAAGCGAAATTGAGATAAAACTCTTGTAAAATAAAAATCCATTTATTATATTTTCCCTCTATGATACGCCTGGTAAGGAAGTATTGAAATTGATTGATATCGACAATCACAGTGGTCTTGCAAAGTAATATATAATGATGCAAACGTTGGACTGCGTGAATGATAGCCAAAGATAACTTTTAAATGTGAGAATAATTAAGCTCAGTATCGACTAGGTTTCAACTAAGATAGTAGATTATGTCCTTGTGGAGCTCATCATCCTCCTGAACCAAAACTATACCAATCGTCTCGTCAGACGTGACGATATAAAGCAAGTAATCCCTACTGTAATCAAGAGACTTTAGCAGAGGCGTCGATACCAAGGATTTCTTCAAAGCATCGAAGGACTCTTGGGCTCGCTCATCCCAGATAAAAGGGGCATCCTTCTTCAAAAGATGTATGAAACCCTTAGTGGTATTGGCATAGTTTAATACAAACCGACGTAAAAAGTTATCTTTCCCCTGTAAACCTTGAATTTGTCTAATAGTGCACGGGGGAGGCAATCGAAGTATTGCCTCAAACTTTAATGAATCTACCATGATCTCGGTCTCAGAAACTAGAAATCCCAAAAGATGGCCAGACCTAACGTAAAAGATGCAGTTATAAGGGTTCAATCGGATTCTATAGTAATGAAATATTTCAAAAACAAGTCGAAGGTGTGTAATGTGATCCTCTCTCTTACAAGAGTGAGCAGCAAGATCGTCAAGGTAAGTTTCGACTATATGCTTAAGATCGTGAAAAGTGAAGGTCATGGCACATTGGAAGGTTTCTTCGATGTTTTTAATGTTGAAAGGCATTTTCTAGTATGCCAATGTACCCCAAGGAAAAATAAATCTCATCTTGTGTTGATCCTCTGGTTTAATTTTAATTTAGTTATACCCTGAAAATATGTCCATAAAGGAAAATACTTCGCTTCCCGCATACTCATCAACAATCTAATCGATGAAAGGCATCGGGAAGTTGTCCTTAGGAAAAGCCTTGTTCAGGTCACGAAAGTCCATACATACAAAGATATATCCTTGCTTCTTATTCACAGGAATGAGATTGGATACCCATTCAGTCAAGGGAACTAGGTAGATGAAGCCAACATTAAGTAGCTTCTCCACCTCTGCCTTAATAACATGGGCCTTCTAGGGATTGACATATCTAAGACATTGTCGAACAAGTTTAGCATCCAAATAAGTTCTAATTTCATGTTCAACAATACGTGGTTCGATTCCTGGCATCTCTTCTTATGATAAAGAAAATACATCTTGGAATTCCTTGAAGATTTTGGTGTAGATCAAGATTTATTCTGGCGAACAATCTGCACCGATATGTACATTTTCAATATTTCCAGGGGTATGAGAGATACTGATCATGGAGGTGGGAGAAATACTCACCATATTTTCTTTGGCATAAATTTCATGCGTATAAAGTGGAACTACAGCGTGACTGACTATCTCACTCAATGTAGATAGAAAGTCATCTTGTTCGATTCTTTCAAGCTCTAGGAGAAAATAAGAGCGGTGATGCATATCATCCCAAGGTTTGTCGGAACCATTCATGGATTCAATGATGGCTTCATCTAAAGGCAAAGTCCCATTGAGGCAATCGTGTGAACAAGACAACGAAGTGACCCACACAGACCTAAGAACGAGATCCTCCTTTTCCTTTGGTGAGGTAATAGGATTGGGATCCACGGAAGAGTCAAGAACAACTTGATACACAATCTATGCTACCGATAGTGGCATGGCCATTCCATCATGCGAATGACCTTCACAATATGAAGTTAGGGAAGGTAGGTTCCACAGATCACTAAAATAGGAAGCGCGGAAAGGAATGGACCTCCCTGTCGAAACATGCCTACTTGGTATGGCATAAACGTGATGACTCGGTGCTGCAAAGTCGAAATTACCCATAAGGGAAGAATACAATTTGACATAGATTTTCTTAGTTTCCAGCTGAGAATTGTCGATCACAGGGATCGACGGTCCAACAAATGCATTAGGACTAGAGTATGCAAAGGATAACTGGTTGATCGTCACGATCTTCCCTTCATGAGGAAAACAAAGAGTACGGAAGACGAACGATACAACGATGACCATAGCATAGGTCCAATTGCGTCCTAGTAACAAGTTATAATCTAGAGGTGAATAAACTACCTCAACCTCCATGTCTACCATCTTCCCACCTAACTATACTAGAAAGGCATGAAGAATAACGTGAGCGCAGAAGGAATGACTGTCAAAAGCAGTCAACATGTTCGATGAATTAGAAAGAGTCAGATAACCGAGAGCTTTCCAATAGATCAGGGACATCACACAAGTGGTAGCACCTTCATCAACAACCGCATGTTTGATGGTACACTTTGAGTACTCCACATGGATTTCAAAATACACATGGTAAGGCAAGCGAGGCTTCACATTCGTGATGTCAAACTTGATAACTTTTGATCCACTAGGTTCTAGAGCTCCTAACATAGATAGTAAGGCATTCCTCTGTGAAGGACACGTCTGGAGTACCTCCAAAGCTGACATGGCACAAGGGGTTTGACCCAATTCCTCAACAATAGAGTAGTTTTGGGTGGGTATAGTGCTTGATTACTTCTTTCGAAATACGAGGCAGTGGCTCTAGTTTTTCAATCTGTAAATTCATCTCCGGAGGAGGAGGAGGAGATTCTAGACCAGGAATACCTTGTGAAGAGATATAATCTCGATATTGAGGGGCTACATTAACTTTCTCATCTACCATATTAATACACAAATGATATCCATCTTGCAACGATAGGCTTTGACTCCCACCAGCCGCATTTCCAGCATTTGAGGAGCTTGAGGCCATGTGCTAGTTATGTGGAAAAGGATTCGTCAACACAACGGGCAGTAGAGATAATATCCTCGTAGCTTCTGCAAGTTTAGGGCATAAATGGGTCAGTTTGTCATATGTACAAATCTTATAGGGAAATTTCACCTTACGTCTTTCTCATTTTCCCTCTCAAACATTATTATTCATCTTCTCATTATTACCATTTTCCTTGGGTTTATTACCATTTTTCCCACCCTTACGATTATTACGCCCTTTCTTATTATTCCTTCCTAGTTGTTGGTTATCATTTGGGTTGGCCAAAGATTGAATGGAATGTACATCTGCTGACTGAGTGGGGTTGTAAGACACAGATGAAGTTGTCCCTCCTGTAGACTGGTTTAGAGACAACTCTTTCAAATGGCTTGTCACCGAGTCTGCAGGTTTTACAATGGCGTAGCCTACAATGCCATTGGCATGAGGTCCGATATTTTTTCTAGGGTCATAATTTGACCATGGGGCATCTGGGAGAATGTGGTATAACATCCCATACTGAGCATATCTCAGATCTATTTGTTGGGCTTTAAATATCGCTTCTTCCTCAGTGGTAACCCTAGAAGTAGAAACATACTTTGAGATAGGAGGGTGCAAAGACTTAAGGAACCATTCTAAAAGAAATTCCAGGTTTATGGGGGTCTTAATGAACCTCTTCCATCTATGCCACTCCTATATGCGATCTGAGATATGAGTGGCGGTGTCCTGGCATAAAGTTGAGAGAAGTTCTAGGCGAGCATCATAACGAACCAACAATTGGAAGTGGTTAAGGAAGACCAATACCATCTGAATAAAGGTCCCATATGCCCCCCCTAGGTAGCTCGATATACCATTTCACAACAACCCTAATGAGGGTGCGTTGAAACAATCTTAACCGAATAGAATCGTCATTAAAGGAATTTGAGGAGCACCATAGGTGAAAGGTAGTAATGTGATCACCAGGATCCTCACCATTCTTACCTTCAAACTTCAGAATGTCCGAAGGAAGATTGGTGGGGATGGGGGGCCATGTAGGATCATGACTCACAGGGTTGTTCATCAACTTAGACAAGTCTGGTAGATTAAGGGTGGCCAGAAAAGGGAGGCGGGGTTGTGGCATCTAGCCCCAAGCTTCCGGGAAAGATTGATTTTGAGGAACTGCAGCCCATCCAGGGTTCTGGTAAGTACCATGGCCCTGTCTGGGATTAAAAGGCCCTCCTTCAGGATGATTTGTAAAAGAATGATTGGGCATCATTCTAGTGGGAATGTTCTAATGGGGGTTATAAAAATTTCCCCCAGCCGGATTGGATCTGGGTAGGGGGTTTCCAAAAGCTTGAAACTGACATCCTCCGGGTGTGAATCTGGAGGATAGAAGTGGATTCATCATGCCAAACATATTGGTCAGAATCCACACCAAGGAGGTAGGGGTATATGATTGAACTTGAGCAGAATCTTGTCCGCCAGGTTGGTTGCTCCACCCAGAAGAAAGATGATTTAACCCGGGGTTAAAAGAAAAAGATCGTCCCATATTAGGAGTCATTTGAGGGATTTGAGAACCACCAAATGAAAATGGAGTATAAGGTGTAGTGGCCCCAAGCCTAATGCTAGCATTAGGGCTAGCAATTGGGATGGTGTTCGAAAAATGTGAAGTAAAGTTCGACATACAATAGGAAAAAGGACTACAGACCATAGGGATGGATTGAACATTATAGTTTGGTGAGTGACCAAGAGACCCAAAAGGAATCGAGGCAAGAGATTGAGCATTCACTATAGGCCAAGCCATAGTAATGATAGGTGCCTTCGACACTACAACCATTTTGTTTACAAGAGTCTAAGGGGTGCCATTAACTATAGTGAGTGTGGGAGTCGAAGGGCTCCTAGTGTTCTGAATACTAGGTCTAGTACTCATCCTTGTAGAATCACAAGTCTGAATGATGGAGGTGTGTGTACCACGCCTAATAACTTTACACCTTTTATAAGGAAGAGACTCAAAATCTGGTGGTGACTGTAACAAGCGACATGACCGACGGGGATGTTGGTTTGATTCCACAATGACTTAAGACTCTAAATAAAAAATATAAATCCTAATTCCAACTCGTAATCAAAGATCACACCAAAATTCAAACGACCAATATGCACACAAACATGGTAAAGTGGTTGAAAGTGGCTTCCATCCCTAAAGAAAGTATGCCTCGCCCAAGAGGGGCCTGAGACTCCCTGCTGAAGATTGAAGGTAACATAATCAGTTATAAGGGCCCTCATGGGCTTAACAACTAGTCGGTCAGATCCCCCTGGAGAGGTAATCCTCCATAAAGGTTGTGTGTTGTCTGACTCTTATCTGACCCAGGGTACCCGTAGAATACCCCCTACAAGTAACCTATGTGGCACATAATTCAAGCAAATAATAAACCACAGTATAACCGATGCACATGCGACCAGTCATAAGTTAGGACCATCATATGGGCAGGGTAGAAAATCCCAAAACCTTGAAATCACTGCCTTTCATGGAGGTGAGGGAACTAACAAGATCCCCAGATACGAATAGATCCCTAGAAAATATCTCCGACGATAAAAATGTATCGGGGGGATATTGCTTCAGCCAACCTTGTGCGACCTCGTGATTAACTCCAGTGTGAGTGGAGCCTCCTGATATTACCAATTATACTATGGATTTCTCCACTCTCTTTCTCATAAACATATGTTGATTTAATTGCCTTGGAGAAGTTTACTCACAAAATCCTATTCCAAGGCACTAAATCCTAAGCTAGTTTGTGTACCATAGAAAATAAAATCATGACTAATAAATTTTAAATTATAGCGTTAATTTTAGTGGTCGTGATTACTCAAAAAGGTATTGTAGTGAAACTCATGATGTTATGACTCTTCAAGAAAAGTAAATATGAACATAATGCAAAGTCCTAACTTTAACTTTCAATGAATGATACGCTTCCAAAAACAAATGCAATTTTCAATTTCAACTCTGCAATTCTGAAGTAAAAATGCAATCTTTCAGTATATTCTCTAAGATAATGACAAGGACTCAAAAGATCAAAATGCCAAGCAATGCGAAATGCCTAATATTTTTGTATTTTCAATATAATAAGAATGAAAATCCATGGACTGAAAAGCAACTTGATATATAAACTCTACTTTGTATAGAAAGAAATAAATCAAGCAGGATACCAAAGAAAATAACACCCAGCCCAATGTATAAGGACAATCAAAATGAAAAGGTGATGAGAAAGCCTCTGCCCAAAAATTCAACCCCAGACAAGTTCCTTGTCATCCCACAAGCACTTAACAAGCACTTAACAGGCACTACAGAGACCCGAGAAGACTCAACAAACATCAAATCCCACCCAACAACCACCAGACCAATCAAACAAGAAAGGAAAGTTGATGTACACTACTATTTAGGAAAACAGAGCGTATGTACGCAGCTTGCAGAGGGATAAACCTACGTATGTACATGACTATCAAGGAAAAAAAACGCGTATATGTTTCAAAACAAGGCCAGGCAAGGGAGAAGGCTGAAAAACTTAGACCCAAAGTGAAGAGAGGATGTCAAGCAATGATACGACAAGAAACACAATAGGAATGAGATAAATATAAGGAGAAAAGTACTCCAAACCCTAAAAAAGAAGATTCAATCCCTAGTATGGTCGCCAATTCTATTATGAGGAAAATATCTCCATGGCTAGGGTAAACCACAACAGACGGAAATGACTGTAGAAATCAACTCTCTTATCAAGTATGCTATATAAACAAATATGCTATAAAGACAAGATAAAAGGCCTACCTCGTCCATAGGGAAATGGAAAAAGGCCTTATGTGAAAGATTTCATAGGATGAGGCA
Source organism: Picea engelmannii (assembly GCA_009831015.1). Classification (NCBI taxonomy): domain Eukaryota; kingdom Viridiplantae; phylum Streptophyta; class Pinopsida; order Pinales; family Pinaceae; genus Picea; species Picea engelmannii. Next base: position 307,246 of record ML784084.1, on the reverse strand, counting down.
AATATTGCTATAACTAATTTTACCATTTCTAGTAATTTTCTTTCAAAGGTTGTTCTAACTAGTTTTGCAGTTGGGAATGATAGTTGTGCTGACTTGTTTACATAAGATATGGGTGGACAAATCATTTACTGTGAGCCTACATTGTTGCAATTTACTGATCAAGCAAGAGAAATTCTACACCATCTAGGGTGGACACAATACTTATCAAACTGCAGGGATTCGATATAAATGTTGCACTAGCATTCTTCCAAAATCTACAGGGGGGAGTCTCAGTAATTCGGGGCATACAGATACTAGTTATTGATTCCATTATAGCCGAGGTAACAATCCTTACAAACAAAGGAACATAGTGGACTAGTAAATACAAAACACTCAAGAAAGCTGTGGAATCCTTCGTAGAACCAGAGGAGGAATTCGACAAGAAAAGAAAAGGCCTCAACCCCAATGCTCTTAGTGAACCCTAGAGGGAGATAGAAGGTGTGGTGTAGATATATATCACATGCGACAGAAGATACGATGCGGTGAGACCTCTCCACCTCAAGCTGTTGGCAGTATTAAAACAACGGTTAGTGATAAATCTACCATTCTTTTTTAATAGCATGTTGCATGAAGTCGTTGGAAGAACCCAAAAAGCCAAAGGCCCTACTAATGTAATCAATCATCACAGGTTAGTAAAATTGATAGTAGAAAGGGCCTTAAATCATACACAAATAACGTGGGGGGACTTAATTGAGCTCGAGAGACCCCTGCAAATTGAGCAACCTGAAGTCCACCATGAAGTTCCCCCACAAGGAATTGAGGTAGCCCAGACAGAGGGAGATAATGCCCAAATAGAAATACCAGCCTCCCAACCAAAAATGGAAACAGACCTTATTCAGTTGGCAGAAACCCAGAGCATGCAATCATGAACATCAAGGAGGAAAAGAGAAAGAACAATTTATGTTTCTAAAACCTCCTCTGTAAAAAGAAGAAAGGATAAAGAGACAACACAACCTGAAAACACTTAGGAAACTGTACAAACATAAGAGACATCACATGAAATCCCTTTAGGATAGAAGGATGATTTATTTGGAAGTTATGAAGAGGAGATGGCCCAAGTTTTGGGAAATTTGGGGATATCACTCACTGAAGATATAAACAAGACAGAAGAACCCCAAGATCCAACCTCTCCTCCTTCAAACTATGTCCTCGATCTTCCTGAGATGGAGATGTCATCCTCTCCTATGAGTGAATCTCCTCAGTTCTCCTGAGGCAATAGAATAACCAAAACCTCAATTCGAGGAGAACATTCATTTAGAGAAACAAGAGCCTTCATAAGATACAGAGAATGAATTACTAGTTGATCAAGGTGGGGAATACCTTGAAATTCCCCTTATACAGAAAGAAACAACAGAAAAAGGTAATAACAGAATCAGAAAACTGGAACATGAAAACAAGACATTGAGGAAGAGGGTCAAGAAAATAAAGGTATTAAAAAAAAAAATTGGTAGATTGAAAGAGACAATTAGAAAACTTAATAAGCAGCTGGAACAATCTGAAAAATCCCATAAGAAGAAGAAATCTAAGAGGGCTAGAGTACAGGGAAGAAATCCACTTCCCATAAGGGAAATTCACACTAATTTTGTTGAAACACAAACATATTTTTATGCTCCTTTGGAATCAGTTGAAATAGAAACTTAGACAGATGCTCCAGCAACAATAGAAACAATTTTTCATACTGAAGAAGTATTTCATTCCCCTGAACAGGATGCCACTATTAGAAGGTTGGAAGAAGAATAGGAACAATCCCAAAAAACCCTAACCCAATGTCGAAATGAAATGCTAACAGTGATAGAACATCATAAAGTTGTCAGAAAACTCCGAGCCATGTCAACAACTGAGAATGAAACCTTCGTTGAGCTCAGCAGAGCTAAAGAAAAGTTAAATAAGGTGCAGGGTCAGCTTCATGGAGCTTTGGATAAAATAAAATAAAAATTCTCCATTTATTCTGATATATTAGATTGCAGGGCCACTGCTACTAATTATTCCCTATTTCTATTAGAACATTATTTTTTATTAAAAGTAAAATCCATTAGGGAAGGCACACCTTTTGAGTTTAGCATTGTCTCTAATTTTGTTTCATTTTTTAAAGAACAAGAGCATGTAGTACAATACTTTTTGTGTGAACTATAACTTCACAATTTCATTCTAGAAGAAAACAGAGATGAGAACCCCAATCCATTCACTACGGATATCAAGTTTCAGGCCTTTTTGTATTTTGCCAAAAATCAACTTAGGTGGGCCAAAGCACATAAGGTCTTCATGAAAAGAGAGAATCGGCTAGACCTATGGGTCAGAGGGGAACCTTCTAAACCCTTTGATACCATTATGAAACATAGAGCATTCATGAAGAGGGAGAAGGTTGTGGAATCTTTAGCTCCCATCCATAGACATGTTGTACATTCAGGGTTGCAGTATTTTGGAGAAATTAAAGAAGAAGCCCTTTCTGCTGCCAAATTAAGATGGAGTGTCTCTTCAAATGAAGTCAAGAACAATGAACCTTTTGGTTTTAGGATTTTTCAAGCAACCACTCTCAGGTTAGAGAGGTATGCCAAAATGATCATGGAATAAGGGCATTCCTATATTGGATGTAGGTCCAGTCCCCCATTATTTGGTATCCTCCAAAAGGTTATCAAAGTGTTTATGAAATTTGTAAGAAAAGGGAAGATGTTGATTTTGAAGAGCTTAAAGGTAAGCATGGGTTCTAGAGACCTAGAGAAGAGACCTCTCCACCCTTCAGTATCATTGCTTTGCATATAAACTCTCTTGTTGCATGAGGACATGCAAAAAGGTAAGTTGGGGGGTATGTTGGGTTGAGAAAAATGTATAAATATTCTCCTTGTTACTTTGGTTTGTGATATACTCTTTGTTGACTTTTCTATTAATTTGAATTAATTAGGAAAGAAAATGGTTAAAAAGATCTTAGGAAATAATATTAAAGGATATTAGATATTTTTTGAAATTGGTTTGAATTGTTTTGATTTTATGCAAAAATGGACAATTGTTGTTAACTAAAGATAATTAAGAAGATCATGAAGATGTGCAGGTCATTGAAGATCGAAGAAATTAGGCACAAAATAGCTCAAAAGAAGATTGAATTTTTATCTTTCAATCTTCATAAATAGTAAAAGAAATCCTGAGGATTTCTCGATCCTCGGGATAGATTAATTTACTTATCTCATTGTAATATATAAGGAATAAGAATGATACAGAGATAACCATAATTCAGATCTCTTAATTGTTGACACTTTGTACAACAATCCCATTGTAAATGACTTATCAATTATGGAATTAATGGAAGCTTCAAGCAGTTTGATCATTTTTGCATACTGAGTTTCTTGTAGCAGTATCTTCTAAAGACTGTGGGTGCAGTAGACAAGAGCTACGGTCTCATTTGTAATCTTATCAATTATGTTATAGTTTTGTGATTTGAATTTCCCTTCAACAGTTAAGATAAACTCATTAATGTGTTGATTATTTTATGAATTGGTTATGTTGTTCCATTTGCAGAGAGTAGATATTCCACTTGGAGATTATCAATTGTTGTTCCATTTCCATTTGCTGTCAATTTATTGCTTGTGAATTCCTTTCATTTAAATTCACATTTGTTGTTCATTTCGCATTTGTTGTTCCTTCTTAAATATTCAGTAGATCGTTGTTCCTTTCCAATAGATTAATTAATCATTGAGAGATTGATTAATTAAGTGTTTTCATAGACTAAATTGTCATTTATTAGATAGATGAATGAATTCAGTAAATTGATTGATTCTTTGATTCATGGTATGTTATTGTTCAGAATATATTTCTGTTGATTGAGTTATTAGTTTCAGATTTTGTAGTCAATGTGTGAAGAAATTGATTATTGCAGTAATTTAGATAGACTCACATTTGTTGTAGTTGAACTATCTACACGATTTAAACCTCTACGACTATCTGCATAGACTTTGCTGACATAATTGAAGGAAAATACGAATCCTCGGTTGATAAAATTAATGTCAGACTAAGGTTGTTTTTAGGACATATTTAGAGCCCAACACCATGGTAAGTCATTCATTATATATTTCTTTGTATTGATTATATTCATAGAATTTTATTTTGTTTTAATTTTTTTTATATACACTAATGTTAATGATTGTTTGTAATTGTAAGAATAAATCCTCAGAGGTGTTTTTCGCCAGATAAATATATGCCAAGTAATAGTATAAATACTATTGTACAATATGTGGAAGACGGTATAAATATTGAAGATCACGTCAATCCTATGGAAGAAGATGACACCAATAATATTGTTGAGCCAGATTATGGGACAAATAGATTGATCCAAGACATATTTTCTTTTATCGATGAGGAAAACGATGATGTTGTTTATGATGTAGCTCTGCTTGAGAAGGAAGAAAAAAACCTTATGAAGGCTCAAGAACAAATATTCTCTCTAATATAATGTTTTTGGTGAACTTGAAGGTATTGAATGTTTTTTCAAACACTTGTCTCATACATATCCTAAGGTACATAATATAATTTGTCGCATGTTATACATAAAGGTCGAATTTATTTTTATCTATTTTTAGTGTCAATTAATGTGTAAATTAAGGATGCAATATTTTTATTACTATTATTTACATTAAATAGTTTTTTTTTATATTGTAGATTGTTAGGTGAATTTTTCTTATCACTGTCAAATCATTTACCTCGCACATACCGAGAGATGTGTGCCATTATGAAAGATATTGGAATGGTGTATCAGGCTATTGATGCATGCCCAAATGCTCATATTATATATGGAAAATATGCATTAGAAACGAAATTCCTGCAATGTCAAATCAATAGATATTGAACCGATCAAGTAACAAAAAAGGTGCCTCACAAGGTTCTTCATCACATTTTGACAATTCCATATTTGCAACATTTTTTTAGGTTCCAAAACATTTCATAGTTTATGGATTACCATGCATGACACAGAAGTGAAGATGGTGTTCTTTGAATTCATGTAGATGGTTCTGCATTTAGGAACATCGAAGAAAGATGGAAAATATTTCAAGAAGAACCTCATAATGTTAGGATTTCATTAACAGTTGACGGTGTCAATCCATTTGGTGATCTCAGGTCTTTTTACTCAGTGTGGCCTATTTTTTTTATAAACAATAGCCTTCCTCTGATGCCAATAAAAAGGGAGCACACAATGTTGGCAATGATTGTTCCAGGTATTTGTTTACAAAATTGGTTTGAACATTTTATTTCATTTTTCTTATTCGTTTCATAATTACTTATATACACATACAAGGTAGTAATTATGTGTACTTTCACCCAATTAGGTAAGTACAAAGTGAAATATATGAATGTATATATTGATCCTCTTTTCAACGAGCTAATAAAGTTATGGGTTGGAATCACTATGTAGGACATCTCTAAACCAATAGGGAAAATAAAATTTCAATTCCATGGAATACTTTCATGGACAATTCATGATGCCCTAGGGATAACACATTTTTGTGGTATGTAACATATTGATGTACTTTTATAGTATATATAATTTTATGAAAAAATGATGCATGCTTCCTAAATAACAATTCCTCGTTATATAAAAATACTGACATTAATCCATATAATCTTGTAGGTCTTGAAAAAAAGGGTAAATTTGCATGTCTAATTTGTGGTCCTAGGATGAAATCGTGTTATTAAAGAAGTATAGGAAAGGAGGTATTTTATGAGTATACGAACTTTCTCCATAAGAACCATAGGTATCGAACTGTAGGAAAACACATTTTTAATTTGAAAGGAGAGACTGGAATAAAACCACGAATAATGATACCTCACCTATGGAAATTGGAATATAATAGATTAAATCATAAAGGTAATCATTTATTCTATGTGTCTTCATATATATTCATGTCTTACTATTTTAATTTATATCAAATTCTATTTATTGTATATAGAAATTATTGTTGCAATCTCATTAATTGTATTTCATAAATGTCTTCAAGGAATTAATGGGATTCCACGAGGAATGAAAAGTTACCCTGTACAATTCAATAGGTTCCCTGCTATGAGCACCTACAAATAACTCATTTGTTTTATACAATGCATATTAGGAAGAATGTAACAGAAACATTGTGGAGAATTGTAGATGGAAGGAGTGACAAAGAAACCATTGTCAAAATTTGTAGTGGTATTCAGGAAGCCAATCATGCACTGAAAACTATGATTTATTCAAATAGCAATGGAGTGGACCGAAATAGTCTTCCATAGTTATTTACGGAGAATGAAAGAAATGTTGTAAAAGAGGTCATTCAGAAGATTAAATTTCCCACAAGATTTTCTTCAAACATAAATAATATCTTAACGAAGAAAGGTGAATTAGGTGGGGTGAAAACTGATGATCGACATACCTTCATTAAGCTAAGTATTTTGGATGTCAATTTATATATTGGTAAATATACATTTTTCTAGTGTTACAATATGGTTTTCTTTTCCTAAAAATTAATGATCCCTTTGGTGTTACATTATGTTCTACCTCTATATCTACCTGACATCTTTGAAAACAATGTAAAATAGGTTATATATGATTTTGGAAAATACATGAGGTAAACATTAATGATTTATATGAAAAATTGTTGTTGCTCAACTTGTCGACATTTTTTTACTTTCAATGAGTATATAACGTTGTTGTTGAAACCCTATGATCTTATTTGTTATATCATGTGTAGGTGGTTGTCATATAAAGAAATCCATAAAGAAGATATGAAATATTGGAGGAGATAAATTCCTCGGCTAATGTGTGAAATGTAATAGTATCTACCTTCGGCATTTTTCAATGCACAGGAAACTACCTCATACACTAAGTTGAGGAGATTGAAATGTGTGGACCTGTAAAAACTAGGTCAATGTGGATAGTGGATAGGACCTTGAAGTCATTAAAGGATTTCATTAGAAAAAAAGCATTTCTTGATGGATCAATCTATTATATTCCAATCTAATCTATGTGGTTTTATTCCACAATATTCCACATAGCCTTATGGTGGAAGTTGGAATATAATTAATTTTTGTTGCTAATTTAGGAACCTTCATAATTTATTTTGCTAATTTAGTTGAAACACCACAAGGCTATGTGGTGCAATGGTTGTAAATGTTTCATCAAAAATTTGGATGATAAGAAGAAAAACTATGATTCTGGGATAACTACAGTATTTCAGGTCACTAATGTTTCCTCTAGAAGTGACACGCATCCAATAATATCTGAAAATATGTATTATGGGTATTTGAATGAAACAATCAAGTGTGACTTTAACTCCTTCAAGTTAGTTCTTTTCAAGTTCAAATGGAATAGGTTACAAATGAATGAACATGATCCTGAAAGAACTGTTATTGAGCATGCTAATGGATTTACCATGGTTAATACAAGGTTTTTTGAGCCAGGTACATAAACTTATGCTCTTCCATGCCAATGTGAGTAGGCATTTTATTCATACGTTCCAGGTAAAGTAGGTTGGTCGTACATTATTCTATATGATCCAAGAGGAAGGACTGTAAAGTATAATGTACCAGAAGAAGATGATATTGAAGAAGAAGATTATGCAGAGGAGCATGAGGTAGATGTACTATAAGATGAAGAAGTTGAAGAAGTTGAGCTAGATGTAGATGACAATGTTCTTGAAAATCATATTGACGATGATCTTATTGAAAATTATTTTAATGATGAGGATGTTGATATGGTCAATCCTTTCAATGTCTATTTTGAACAAGATGATTCATATGTAGACTTGGATGAGGACTTAGATGATCAATGATATTGCAGAAATGATGAAATTGTTGGGCCCATGATATGGTTAATTTAATAACGATAATTAGATCCTTTTTGGCCAAATGTGTATGTGCATTTTTTTGTTTTGAAATTTTTTGAAGAGCTTTTGTGTTAAATCGCCCTGGTTCATACCAGGTATGTATGATTCATGTTTTCTGATGGTTTTGAGTATAATTTAGCATGTTTTAATGATTTCAGAAAATTAATTCGCATTCTGTGTGTCACAGGGAAAAATCGCAGGTCATTTTTTCATCTGGCACTCTGTCTGGTACTCCATCCGGCACTTTGTCCAGTACTCCATCTGGCACTTCGTTCGACACTCCATCCTGTACTAAAACCATGGGAGATTTGGTGGATATCGATGACCAACGATGGGTGAATCAGAGAATGGGTTTTATTTTTTCTCATGGCCTCCAGCTACTAAGATTCTAACAACTTAGATTGGGTTGTTATGTTGGGCGATTATTGGCTTGCCTTGTTTCTAGAAGTCATTGGCAGTTAAGATGCATTGAATGTGATTTGTTGTTTTTAGAGGAGGTTGACCCTTCCAGTGGTCGACCTCTCAACTTGTAAAAATTATAAATACCACATCAGTGGTCAAACATATAGTTAGGAGATCAGAAGAATAGTTAATCTTTGTTTTTCCAATTCTAAAATATTTTGCCAAAAGTGTGTAAAACTATGTTTTTTATTTTAATGTTGAAATTGTGTTAACTGAGCTCATGATTCATCCTTAAAGAGTAGCCACGACCTGTTGGGGGGGGCACCAATAGTCTGGGTGAATATTTAGTTAGTTTTCTTGTGAATTTGAGTAGTGTAATCGTCATTTTGTTTATTTCTTGTACATGAGTTTTTATTGTGTTTATTTACTGTATAAATTGTTGTTCATAATTTAATTAGTATAGTTCCTGTTATTATGGAGGCTAGTGGTAATACGCAATGATCTGTTAGTTGACATGAAATGAACTTGCAAGTTCTTAGCTACTAACCCTCTGTATAATTAAATGATAAACATATTGTTCATATGTTGAAATAGAGTTTAAAAACCGAGTTAAAACATATTAGTTAGTTTATGCTTTCTTTGACAAGTTTCGGTGGATGGATAGTTGTTAATTTTAGCTTTCATTTCGAGTTTTTTTATCTAATTATTGTTTATATTTTCTCATTTAATTGTTATTTATTTTGGTCATTTAATTTCTTGTCATATGCTGAAATAGAAATAGGATTTAATTTATGTTTTATGAGTATTTTCCATTTGCAATTTAATTTGTTAAAATAGAATTAGTTTTGTTTATTCCATGCAATTTCCTTTTCTAGATATAGGTTGCAATTTTAATTTGAAGTTGATTATTTAGTTTAATTTTCAGTTATGAATATTAGTAGTATGAATTTTATTAATTAGCATAGAATGCAATTGAATTCAATAGAATAGTGTTTTTTATATACTGGGGATGATTAATGCATGAATGAATAATCACATGGATATGCAGGGTAGTTGATGTTGCTTCTATCATGGCTAAGTTATCATTGGATTGTCTAATTCACACTTTTCACTTTGCTATCGAAGTCAATATTGAGTTTATACCTCTTGAGTTATCATTAATTGTTAAATTCCATCGTGATATCATAAGACACCAAAGACATAACCATCAACACTACATTTGAGTTTTCTTGGTTTTATATATTAGAGGATAGTTTCCTTGCTTTTGTAGGTTAGAAAATAGTTATCTTGCTTTGGTAGATTAAAGAATAGTTTATTATCGTAGATTAAAGAGTAGTTGTTGATTACCTTTATTGTAATGATGCTTTGAATTTAGTAGATTAAGATTTCCTTTCGTAAATTAGAAGTAGTTATGAAGTTTAACTTAAGAATAGAGTTCACTTGCTTATTAGTTTGATTAGTTGTTTATTGAGTAATTTTGATTAGTTTATTTACGGTAGAAATTACCATAGCTTAGTTAGTTGATTGATTACTTTCTTTGATAGGGTAGTTGCTTGCTTGTTTACTTGATTTGATAGGGTAGTTGCTTTCTTTTTCACTTGATTTAATAGGATAGTTTCTTATTGAATTTGAGTAGGTTAATTAAAGTAGTTTGTTGTTGTTATTGCTTATTAGGTAGATAGTTTTCTTTTTCTTATTGTCATGATTAAGTTAGTTTTCTTTAAGTAGGGTTTTCATTTTATTTCTTAGGACTATCCATCGATCATTTGTTCAAAAGTTACTTAGGGTAATTAGTTTAAGTTTCTTTGTAGGGTTTGATCATTAGTAGCCTTTGCTTAAGTAGATTAGCCCTTAGAAAACCCATTTCCTTAGTTAGACTATACTACCTATAGCCTTTCTTCCTTAGCACATATCGTGCTACAAATCTAAGTTTACTTACCTCGGGTTGACAATTTAATTTAGGGTTTTTAGTGTGTTTTTAGTGCATATAGAACGCCCATCATTTTTGACGTCATTGTCGTGGATTTTTCTTAAGGTAAGAAATAGTTAGGAATTAGATCATTTCTAAACCTTAGAATTAGTTTGGTGGCAGGGGAACTTTAAGACGAGAATTAAGAACCTGTGCATCTACTATAGTAGGTTCCCCCAAACCCAATGGTAGTTTTTTTTTTTTTTTTCTTTTTTTTTTCTTTTATGAACGGACCTAGAGACCCAAAAAGTAGATACATTAAATCTAAATCAGATCTTTTGACCAAGGTTCCTTCCGACCTTTTTGGGGGAAGGAAAGTTCCAATCATAAAATCCATAAATCGATACCGAAAATAGGAGCTAGCTCAACCCAAAGAGATAAATTAGTCTCTGAAGAGACTAAGACAGAGAGCACTATAGAACAAAAAATTGAAGCATCAGTAATAGTGGAACAAAAGGCAAGACCACTCGAGCCTTCTGCAAAACCAAACAATACAACCTTTTTTTTCTTAACACCATTAGGAGATCCTAACTTTGAAGACATCATAGAACCTGAACAGGTGAATACCTTGTTTGGTAGTTCAGCCAACAAAATTGTCTCTCAAATTGTCTCAGAAACTTTGGCACCAATAATCTCAACCGGCTCAAGTAGATTCCCAGACATCCAATCAATAGGAAGACCTTTCCATCAGAGGGAAACCTTGTTTTCTTCAAAGATAAAATCACATAGGTACTCTCTTTTTGGAAACCAAACCAGTATGTATGATCAGGGGGATCACAACAATGTAAGACACATGGAGGAAGAAGAGGCTGGAAGCCAAATCAAAACTTCTTTCGGGTTTCCAATTTTGGACACCACCCCAAATGTCAATATGAAAAATATTCCTCTCTCAACATTGCCCACCTTTTATGGTAAAAGCAGTGAAAATATAGATACCTTCCTATTTGAGATCGACATCTTGTGTAGGAACTACAACTACTTACAAGATGTCCAGAAACTAAAATTCTTTCCTACCACCCTCAAGGACTCTACACTAAGATGGTTCATGGGGTTGGGATAATCTAGTATTAGGTCTTGGGAAGCCATGAAAGATATAGTTCTCAAGAAGTACCAAGACTACTGCAAGACCAAGGATTCTCGTAATGACATCTTCAAAATCCAACAATTAGAAGACGAGAATCTCTAGGATTATATGGAACGGTTTGCATACATCTCCCAGAAATCGAAATACCATGACCTCCCAGAAGATCCAGTTAGGGCTCTTTTCCTTAAGAAAATTTCATAAGAATACCTAGATATTCTTAACCTGATGGCATCAGGTGACATCTCTCATAAACCATTTGCTGAAATATGTGAAATCTGTAAGAATTACTCAAGGAGTAGAGATAAAACAAGAAAGAATGTTCGGGACCCTTATAATAGAAACTTGAAACCAGCTAGTTCAGGTGGTATCACAAGATAAGAGATAGGGAACCTTTTAGATAACTTCAATACAAATATCTTAAGCACAATAGGTTCCTAGTCGGACACCCTAAAGATTAAAAAGAAAAAAGAGCAGGAAAATGAAACAATGAGCATATATTGCCCAAGATGCAGGAGGAAGCATTCCTCAAGGGAATGAAGCAATGAGGAGGAGGAAAATGAAGCAATGAGCATATATTTTCCAAGATGCAGGAGGAAGGATTCCTCAAGGGAGATCCCATTATATAACATTTTAGTTTGTGGCTTCTGCACAGAAGACCATTTAACTAAAAAATGTCCATCATTTCCTGGTTTGTTAGCCATATATATGAGTGGGGATCCTGGGGAATCCTCTTATGCACCTAGGAGGCCATGGCAGCCTAAGAACCAGCCCACATACCCAAATCCACAATCTCAAGTTCCACCCTATTATCAACAACAACAATAATGGAACTCACCAAGTTGGAAAAACTAGTCTGCACAGTACCAACATCCTTGGCCTCAAGGATGGAGAGGAAGGCATATCCAAGGGAACCCTCAAGCTACACCTGTCCCTATGTCCAACCATCCATATCCTCAGTTTCCACCAAACACTACACAACTTCTGCCAGGTTTTGTTCCACCACCTTTACCTCCTATTCCACAACAACAACCACTACAATATCAGAATGAAATCTCCCTGGGAGAAACATTATTACTAACACAAATAGTGCCCAATCCCAATAATAGGCCCACTCAACCTATTCATAATTTTGAGATGCATGCCTTCCCAACATATGTTATTACTCTTGTTCCATTACAGGAGATTCAAATGAGGTCGGGAAAAGTTATGGACAGGGAGATACCTTCAGTATTCATCCAAGAAGAAGAGGAAGAAGAAACCACCAAACAACCCATGGATGGCACTAGGTGGGAATATGTTATTATTCCTAAGGACCAATAACCCAAGCTTCCCCAAAATGAACCTTCAAAAATAATGAATGCCCCTCCTTATCCAGAAATATTAGTAATCGAGAAACCTACCACCCAACCGAAATTTGACATCTTGAATGAATTGAAGAATATTTGTATCAAGATTCCCTTGCTACAAGTCATTAAGGATATTCCAATCTATAGTAAGGTAGTCAAAGAATTGTGTATTAAGAAGCCAGGTAGGAAGCAGAAGGATCCTCCTACAATACATTTGATAGGAGAACTTTATGAGTAATATCATAGAAGCCTAAGGTAGAAAAATATGGGAACCCAGGAAACCTCGTAGTGACCATAACCATTAATGAGGTCTCCATTGGAAAAACTCTCATAGACCTAGGAGAAACCATCAATGTTATGACCGCTACTACCTTGGAGAAATTACAGTTACAACCTCTTCTTATAACTACCCCAACAATTTTGGAATTAGCAAATAAAACTAGGGTTATACTTGAAGGAATTTTGGATGATATCATAGTTACTTTAGCCTCATGGGAGTACCCAGTAGAATTTCTGGTCAGCAACTCAAAGGATCCTACAAAAGGCCATCCCGTTATCTTTGGAAGACCTTGGTTAGCTACAACCAATGAATTTATTGGCTGTAGAGAGGGAGAAATGACCATCTCAAATGGACTTTCTATCCAAAAACTCACCATATACCCTCCAACCCAACATATCATGGAGAATCTATGGTGGCTTGAATGTACATACAAGAATGAGGATTGGTAATAACCCGTATTGCCAAGTGACCATGCATAGGAACTTCAGGAGCAGACAACGAATTGTTTTCTAAACCGGTTCATTTATACTATCACGTGTGTTAATTTTCCACAACCTTTTCCCCAATTTGAAGTTTAGGGAATAATTTCAGGAACAATTGGACCCATCCATTTTTTCTTTGACGTCTTTCATCTTCGAGATAAATGAGTCTTCCATGTCTTATACCATGCCATATGAGATTAGCCCAGGAAAAGTTCTACATATAAACTCCGTGCTAGATACAGACAAACAAAAACAGTTAGTAAGTATCCTTAAAGAAGAAATAGGAGCATTCGCTTGGGAATACCCTGACATGAAGGGTATACACCTTGACACATGCATCCATCACTTATATACCTAGGGGGAAGTAACACTTGTTAGGCAACCCTAGAGAAGGATGAACCCAACACTCAAGGATATAGTAAAAGAGGAGATCCAAAATTTATTAAATGTTGGATTTATTTATCCCATATACAATAGTAGGTGGGTATCCCCGCTTGTAGTGGTCCCAAATAAAGTGACTGGGAAATGGAGAATTTGTGTTGATTTCCGGGAACTCAACACAACCACTATGAAGGATTACTTTCCTCTTCCTTTCATCGACGAAGTTTTGGATACCCTGTCTGGAAAGAAGTATTTCTCCTTTTTAGATGGGTATAACAGGTACAATCAAATTCTCATAGCACCTGAGGATCATGACAAGACAACCTTTACGTGTCCTTGGGGCACCTATGCCGATAGGGTCTTACCATTTGTATTGTGTAATGCTCCTACTACATTTCAACGAGCAATAATAGGGATATTTGTTGATCTTATTCATGATTGTGTGGAGGTGTATATGGATGAATTCACAGTATATGGAAATACTTACCAGGAAGACTTAGATAACTTAGAAAAAGTCCTTATCAGATGCCAAGAAATGAACCTGTCTCTAAGTCATGAAAAATGTAAAATGTTGTTGACTGAAGGAGTGGTTCTAGGACATCATTTTTCATCTGAGGTGATAAAAGTCGATCCTGCAAAGATTGAGGTCATTATCATACTTCCACTCCCCAAGACTCAGAAAGAGGTGAGAATATTTCTTGGACATGTTGGATACTACCGGTGGTTCATTGAAAATTTCACAAAGATTGTTGCACCCATGTTTGGATTGTTAATAAAAGATGTTGATTTTTTTTGGACTGAGAAGTGTCAAACTGCCTTTGAAACCCTGAAAGGTAAGTTGTCTGTGGCACTAGTTCTTAGAGGGACCAATTGGGATTTACCATTTCATATATCCATTGATTCCTCTGACAATGCAATATTAGGGGTATTAGGGAAGAAAGAATACCAGCAGTCCTATGCCATTTATTTTTTGAGAAAGAAATTGTCCCCTACCGAGCTAAACTACACAATTACCGAGAAGGAATTCTTGGCAGTAGTTCATGCTATCAATAAGTTTCGTCACTACATTAGAGGTTAGGAAATATTTGTACATACAGATCATTCTGCCATTACATTTTGCATGAATAAACCCATAAATAATGGTCGAGTGCCTAGGTGGCTCCTGCTATTGCAAGATTTTAATATCTTCATTCTTGACTGACCTGGAAAGGAGAATTTGGTAGTTCATTCTCTTTCACGTATAAAAAATGAGGATGATGATATTCCTGTAGATGATAGTTTCCCAGATGAGGACCTTTTTCCCCTCTCTGTAAATACCCCGTGCTTTGCAGATATGTCAAACTATCTAGATACTAGGAAGTTACCGTCTCATTTGTCACCTCATGAAAAGCGTAAAATTATTACACAAAGTGCTAATTACTCTTGGGTTGGCCATGACCTTTTTTGTAGAAATCCTGATTTTATTATTCATAGATGTGTCTAAGAGGACAAGGTACCAGAAATAATACGAATTTGTCATGATGGACCATGTGGTGGCCATTTTGCTGACAAACATACAACATATAAGGTGTTACATTCGGGTTACTATTGGCCTAGCATTTTCAAAGATGTTTCCAAGAATGTGAGGAGTTGTGATAGTTTCCAAAGGATAGGAAGACCTACGTCAGCTAAAGAAACTCCCTTACATGCCCAAGCTATGATTGAACCTTTCGAGAAATGGTCCCTTGACTTTGTAGGACCGATTTCACCCATGTCTCGTAAGAAAAAATATATTTTGGTTTTTACAGATTATGTCACCAAGTGGGTAGAGGAAAAATCCCTATTTAGGGCTACAGAAAAATATGTTGTCGAATTCATTTATGAAGACATCTTTACCCGCTTCAGTTTCCCTCGTGAAATTTTTATAGATCAAGGCACTCAATTCTCTTCCAAGCTGATGAGATAGCTAACAAATAAATATGGGATTAAACACTGTAAGTCTTCTCCATACCACCCACAAGCTAATGTTTAGGTAGAATCTACAAACAAAGTTCTAGAAGATATCTTAACCAAGATTGTTCAATTACATCATCGAGATTGGGCTGATAGGCTTCCAGAATCTTTGTGGTCATATCGGACCACCTGGAGAAACACCACCGGGCATACCCCTTATGAGATACTATATGGGAAACAAGTACTTCTACCAATATAATTCCAAGTGAGGACCTTCTGTATTGCCATAGAATTGGGATTAAACTTAGATGAGGCTCAGAAACAATGAGCTCTACAATTAAATGAGTTGGATGAGATCACGCAAGATTCCATCCAACTAACAATGTTAGTCCAAAACTAGAGGAGAAAGTGGCATGACAACTATTAAGAAGAGACACTTCCAACTTGGTGATTGGGCTTTGTTGTTTGATTCTCAATTTAAAACCTTCAAAGGAAAACTCACAACCTGGTGGTTGGGTCCCTACGAGGTACTCATTTCATATGACAATGGCGCTGTGAAAATCAAAACAATTGATGATGGACATGTTTCATTTGTAGTAAATGGACACCGACTCAAATTTTGTCATAAGCCCATTTCCAAAGAAGACTTTCTACAAGTGGGAAAGTAGATGGGCCTTAGTAGATGGGGAATTTCCCCCTTGTTCTTGAATGTTTTCTACATTTTCTACTGTACATATATAAATAGTTTTTAAATTTTGTTAATAAGCAATTCTAGAGATTTCTATAGGTATTTATTTCACCAGGAGTAGATAGTTTCAAGGAAATATAAAAGAAGGATTTTTCTTCAAAATATTTCTCTATTTGAACCTTGTTGTCTGCTAAGAATCAAATGAATTTTGACTTGTTGTAATTAGCCATATTTTTGCAAATATTTTCATCTTTCCTTAAGGCATTTTAAAAAGCAGTTACTCAAGAAAATCTTCACCGCTATATAAGGAAGTGATATCATAACCATCAAGCTTAGAGGTCTCTTGTACATTCTTCCCAAGAAACTTGATTAAGTGATTTAATTATCTTTATTAAAAAGTAACAAGGAGGTCTGATTAGCGGTTAGTCATGGAAACATCATAATAAATTACAAAGGAAGAAAGTAAGTTGAGTCTAGAGATACCTTTCTGTTCTTTCTCAATGGTACCATCCACTACACATTAAATAGCTTGATTATATCATATCTTTAGATAGACCACGTCCTCTTAAGTACCCCTTACATCAATATAATCACTAAGGAATATAATGGAAAGTCATCCTCTAACATAAATACCATCCCAATTGAAAAAAAGAGAAATAAAAAGTCGTTTTCAAAGCTGTCCCCCCATCTTCTTGCACAAAGCAATCTTATACTAAGATCTTAAAAGATGGAGGGCCAATCTCTGAGGGTGTAAGAGGCTAACCCATCAGGATACTGAACAGGTCTGCTGGCAATGGGTACTGGCCTGTGGTATGACTAGGTAAACCCGTCAGAGTACTGAACACGATTGCTGGCAGCGGGGCATTCTACCTAGTGAGGATGGTAATCTGACAAAAATAAATAATAAATTTAAACTTGTCCTGATGTACGACATTACTTGTAGACAAAGATGACATGAAGTATGTATGGTTAAGTTAAGGTTAATGAAATCCATAAATTTTTTCATTGGGAACTAACTTTGAGATTATCTTGAAACTCTCTTGCCTACCTCTTCTTATCTATATATAGGATCTCTTATCCTATAGGTGGGGCCATATTTTAACCATCCCGTTAGACCAATCTGTGAAATTTTTCTCTACACTTAACAAGCGGTAAATCTTCGGCTATTGGGAGAACTGACTAGTTTCCTATAATTTTGATTGTCAGGTGTCACAATACTTAGGTGTGGGGGAGGGGTTCATGAGTTGACAAATGATAACATTGCCTAGAGAAGTAAACCTTTGTAAAAAAATTGTGTATTATGATACATGTTATTACATTAGCAGTCATTTTATTTCTTTGAAATGCTAATTTCTTGTGTGTTATAAATTGTTGTACATATCCTTAACAGACCACTTTATTGGTTTATTTTCATTACAGGTTGTTCATTGTAAGAATTGAAATTACATGCGTTATGCAAGTGAATTGAGTAAGCATGGTAGAAAAATCAATAATAATGGAAAACTCTACCTCTGTTCCTAATCACTATGAATGTCAAAATTATTGCAAGATTGCAGGCTATCCATTATAGGAGCTAAACATGCATTTAGCACAGAGGTTCCATATAGAGTGTCGTATGAAGTGTCGTATGAGGTGTCGTATTAAGTTTCGTATGAGGTGTTGAATGAAGTGCCATATGAAAAGATACACCAGTAACTGTCCACAATTTCAGGTAACCACGAATTAATGGCATTAAATTGAATTAGTTCATAGCAATCAAGATCGAATGATGAAAAAATTAGACATTTTAATGATCAAATGTCCAAGTCAAAAGACTTGGACATTGATATAACTTTGTATCATTATGATTTCCCCCAAAAATGGCTTCAAATTCGAATTCTCTCACACATGGCAAATCGAGTGTACATGTGTGCAACCAATTCCACCCTAGGCGCACTCAAAAACAAAATTGGGTTATCCCATTATTCCTCACACTCACCTCTTCTCATTCAAATTTGCCTCTTCTCATTTGCGTTTGCCCCGATTTTTAAACACGCTCAACCTCTATTCATTTCATTCAGTCCAATTGCGCTCGGCCTCTGCACAATTGTGCCCTTCCTTGGCCCGATTACACCCTTTCTTTGAATTTCTCCCTCTGTCCATTATTTCCACACTATCATGATGCCCAAAAGGTATGATCCCTCTTCCTACGTAGACCTCTTCGCCATCCCCGAGTTTGCATAGTGCAGGGAAATATTTTTCCACGCAGGTTGGGGGTCGTTTTTGCCTCATTTGCAGGGCCACGACGATGGCATCTCAATGCAAGGTTCCCTTGGTTTTGATGGGAAGACAAAATGTGTGGGGTCTCTCACCTTTCTAGTCTTAGAGGAATCCATAGCCATAGCCACGAAGCTTCTAAGAGTGGGAGATAGATGGTTTAAAAACCACTAGTTGTTGTGATCAAGCTATAATAGGGTTTTTAAAACCAGAATTTCAGAACATCTCGGGAGCTAAAGGATAATCCAAGGAGTGGATAAAAGAGTAGATAATAAACCCTCTCATAGTCATCACCAGGTTGATCACATGTGAAGGTAGATATTCCACCTTTAAAGCCTATCACATTCCCACTTTCAGTTCAACAAACCATTGAATTTTCCCTTCTACTTTTTAAAGAGCTTGGAGAATATGTCCTCTCAAGTGAGGAAGAATGTAACCAATCCCCACAATAGCCTCTTTCACCATGGCCTGATCAAACTGCTTGTTTTAGTTGAATTAGAAAAACAGGGGAAAACTTGGGATGAATTCATTTATCAATTTTCAAATCCTCACTTGACAATCAAGAATAGAAGAAAGACATTGGATCTAAGGACTATTTCTCCATCCAAACCCCACTCTCCAAGAACTCCAAACCCTCTTGCACAAGCCATTTCTTTACCAGAACAAAAATCCAAGAATCTTGTTGATATGCTTGCATCCTCATTGGGAAAAAAGACCAAGAATATTATTGTTAATCTCCATATGCCTTCAATATCTCTTGATCCTACACCCAAGAATCTACAAGAAGTAATTCAACAAGACTTTCCTACATTTCCCACAAATATGAGAGGAGCTAATCAATTTAATAGAGGACCCTTTCGAAAGAGTACCCGAAGCACAAGAGGAAAAATGTATGCAAAACCCCTGACTACTTCAGACACTATCCAAGTGTCCTCCAGTCTTGAGAGTCCTCACAAAAGACTTAGGGAAGTGTCCATAGATGAATTGAAACCTCAAAGAAAGAAAAAAATCTGAACCTAATTCTCCTCATCAAACCCCTATTACTCCTACCTCATAGATGCCTACCCCAGATCATAAGACCGATAGACATTCTACATATTTCAAAGGATCTAATCCCTCCTCCGAGATATCTGATCCTGCTCCAACCATGGAGAAATTACAACAAGAGAATTTTCAGTTGCTGCAACAATTAGAAGATAGGAAGACCACGAACACGCATATTCACCATGATAATGTAGTCCTCCAAGCAAAGGTGAATTCCCTTCAAAGGTTGGTTGACGAGATGACGAAAGCCAACCGCAACCTCAGGGAAAGATTGAAGAAACATAAGAGGCATAAGAAAAATTCTTCACCACAAGAAGGAGAAGCTTCTAAAGTTGATCCTCCTCAGCAAGCTTAGTTATGAGGGGCCATTCCTTTTTGTTTGTAGTGGGACCTGCAAAATATTAGGTGTGGGGGTAATGTTGGGCCCTTGATATGGTTAATTTAATAACGATAATTAGATCCTTTTTGGCCAATTGTGTATGTGGATTTTCCTGTTTTGAAGAGTTTTGAAGAGCTTTTGTGTTAAATCATCATGGTTCATACTAGGTATGTATGACTCATGTTTTATGATGGTTCTGAGTATAATTCATCATGTTTTAATGATTTCATGAAACTAATTCACTTTCTGTGTGTCATAGGGAAAACTCGTAGATCATTTTTTCATCTGGCACTCCATCCGGTACTCCATCTGGCACTATGTATAGTACTCCATCTGGCACTCCGTCCGACACTCTGTCCTGCACTAAAACCATGGGTGATTTGGAGGTTTTCATATCGGAGGCCAGCGATGGGAGAATCAGAGACATGGGTTTTCTTTGTGCTTGTGGCCTCCAGCTATTGATATTCTAACAACTCAGATTGGGTTGTTATGCTAGGCGATTATTGGCTCGCCTTGTTTCTAGAAGTCATCGGCGGTTAAGACGCATTGAATGTGATTTTCTATTTTTAGAGGAGGTCGACCCTTCCAGTGGTCTACATCTCATCTTGTAAACATTATAAATACCACATCAATGGTTAAAAATATAGTTAGGAGATCAGAAGAATAGTTAAGATCTGTTTTGCCAATTCTAGACATATTTTGTCAAAACTGTGTAAAACTGCGTTTTTTATTTTAATGTTGAAATTGTGTTAACTGAGCTCGTGATTCATCCTTAAAGAGTAGTCACGATCTATTGGGGGGCCCACCAGTAGTCTCGGTGAATATTTAGTTAGTTTTCTTGTGAATTTGAGTAGTGTAATCGTCATTTTGTTTATTTCCTGTACATGAGTTTTTATTGTGTTTATTTACTGTATAAATTGATGTTCATAATTTAATTAGTGTGGTTTAGTTTTGCAGGTTATTATGGAGGCTAGTGGTAATATGAAATAATATGTTAGTTGATAGGAAATGAACTTGCAGGTTCTTAGCTACTAACCCTGTGTATAATTAAATGATAGATAGATTTTTCATATCCTGAAATAGAGTTTAAAAACAGAGTTAAAACAAAGTAGTTAGTTTATGGTTTCTTCGACAAGTTTCAGTGGATGGATAGTTGTTGATTTTATCTTTCATTTTCAGTTTGTTTATCTAATTGTTGTTTAGCTTTTCTCATTTAATTGTTTGTTATTTTTCTCATTTGATTTCTTGTCACATGCTGAAATAGAAATAGGATTTAATTTATGTTTTATGAGCATTTTCCATTTGCAATTTAATTCATTAAAATATAATTAGTTTGGTTTATTCCATGCAATTTCCTTTTCTAGATCTAGGTTGAAATTTTAATTCGAAGTTGATTATTTAGTTTAGTTTTCAGTTATGAATATAAGTAGTATGAATTTTATTAATTAGCATAGAATGAAATTGAATTTAATAGAATATTGTTTTTTTATACTGTTCATGATTAATGCATGATTGAATAATCACATAGATATGCAGGGTAGTTGATGTTGTCTCTATCATGGCTAAGTTCTCATTGGATTGTCTAATTCACACTTTTCACTTTGCTATCGAAGTCAATATTGAGTTTATACCTCTTGAGTTATCGTTAATTGTTAAATTCCATCGTGATATCATAAGAAATCAAAGACATAACCATCAACACTACATTTGAGTTTTCTTGCTTTAATAGATTAGAGGATAGTTTCCTTTTCTTTTGTAGGTTGGAGAATAGTTCTCTTGCTTTGGTAGATTAAAGAATAATTTCTTATCGTAGATTAAAGAGTAGTTGTTGATTATCTTTATTGTAATGATTCTTTGAATTTAGTAGATTAAGATTTCATTTCGTAAATTAGAAGTAGTTATGATTTAGTTTAATTTAAGAATAGAGTTCACTTGCTTATTAGTTTGATTAGTTGTGTATTGAGTAATTTTGATTAGTTTACTTGTGGTAGAAGTTACCATAGGTTAGTTAGTTGACTTCTTACTTGTTTACTTGCTTTGATAGGGTAGTTTCTTGCTTGTTTACTTGCTTTAATAGGATAGTTGCTTATTGAATTTGAGTAGGTTAATTAAAGTAGTTTGTTGTTGTTATTTCTTATTAGGTATATAGTTTGATTTTGTTTATTGTCATGATTAAGTTATTTTTCTTTAAGTAGGGTTTTAATTTGCTTTCTTAGGACTATCCATCGATCCTTTGTTCAAAATTTACTTAGGGTAATTAGTTTAAGTTTCTTTGTAGGGTTTTATCATTAGTAGCCTTTGCTTAAGTGAATTAGCCCTTAGATATCCCATTTCCTTAGTTAGACTATATTACCTCTAGCCTTTCTGCCTTGGCACATATAGTGTTACAAATCTCAGTTTACTTACCCTGGGTTGACAATTTAATTGAGGGTTTTTAGTGTGTTTTTAGTGCATATAGAACACCCATCATTTTTGCCTTTGTTGTCGGGGAGTTGTCTTAAGGTAAGAAATAGTTAGGAATTAGATTATTTCTAAACCTTAGCATTAGTTTGGTGGCAGAGGAACTTTAAGACGAGAGGTATGAGCGTGCACATCTTCTATAGCATGTTACCCCAAACCCAATGATAGTTTTTATTTTTGTTTTTGTTTTTGTTTGCTTTCATGAAGAGACCTAGAGACCCAAAAGGTAGATACATTAAATCTAAATCAGATGTTTTGACCAAGATTCCTTCCGACTGTTTTGGGGCAAGGAATGTTGCACTCATAAATTCTGCAAATCAATACTGAAAAATAGGAGCTAGCTTAACCCAAAGAGATAAAGTAGTCTCTAAAGAGACTAAGACACGGAGCACTATAGAAAAGAAAATTGAAGCATCTGTAATAGTGGAACAAGAGGCAAGACCACTCGAACCTTCTACAGAAACAAACAATACAACCTTTTTTTCCTTACCACCATCAAGAATTCCTAACTTTGAAGACATCATAGACCCTGAACAGATGAATACCTTGTTTGGTAGTTCAACCAACATAATTGTCTCTCAAATTGACACAGAAACTTTGGCACCAATAATCTCAACAGGTTTGAGTAGAGTCCCAGACATCCAATCAGTAGGAAAACCTTTACATCAGAGGGAAACCTTTTTTTCTTCAAAGATAAAACCACCTATGTAACCTCTTTTTGGAAACCAAACCAATATGTATGGTAAGACACAAGGAGGAAGAAGAGGCTGGAAACCAAACTGAAACTACCTCCAGGTTTCCAATTTTGGACACCACCCCAAATGTCAATATGAAAAATATTCCTCTCTCGGCACTGCCCACCTTTTATGGTAAAAGAAGTGAAGATCAAGATACCTTACTATTTGAGTTAGACATCTTGTGTAGGAGCTACAAATACTTACAAGATGCCAGGAAACTAAAACTCTTTCTTGCCACCCTCAAGGACTCTGCACTAAGATGGTTCATAGGGTTGGGAGAATCCAGTATTAGGTCTTGGGAAGCCATGAAAGATATATTTCTCAAGAAGTACCAAGACTACTACAAGACCAAGGAGTCTCGTAATGACATCTTCAAAATCCAACAATTAGAAGACGAGAATCTTGAGGATTATATGGAAAGGTTTGCATACATATCCCAGAAATCGAAATACCATGACCTCCCAGAGGATGCAGTTAGGGATCTTTTACTTAAGGGAATTTCAGAAGAATACCTAGAGATTCTTAACCTGATGGCATCAGGTGACATCTCTCATAAACCATTTTTCGAAGTATGTGAAATGTGTAAGAATTGCATAAGGAGTAGAGCTAAAACAAGAAAGAATGTTCAGGATCCTTATAATAGAAACTTGAAACAAGTTAGTTCAGGTGGTATCACAAGAGAAGAGATAGGGAACCTTTTAGAGAACTTCAAGACAAATATATTAAGAACAATAGGTTCCCAGTTGGACACCATAAATATTAAAAAGAAACATGAGGAGGAAAATGCAACAATGAGCATATATTGCCCAAGATGCAGGAGGAAGCATTCCTCAAGGGAATGCCCATTAGATAACATTTCAGTTTGTGGCTTTTGCACAAAAGAAAATTCAACTAAAAAATTTCCATCATTTCCTGTTTTGTTAGCCATCTATAGGAGTGGGGATCCCAGGGAATCATCTTATGCACCTAGGAGGCCATGGCAGCCTAGAAACCTGCCCACATACCCATATCCACAATCTCAAGTTCCACCCTATTATCAACAACAACAACAGTGGAACTCACCAAGTTGGAAAAAATGGTCTACACAATACCAACATCCTTTTCCTCAAGGATGGAGTGTAGGACATAGCCAAGGGAACCCTCAAGCTCCACCTGTCCCTATGTCCAACCATCCATATCCTCAATTTCCACCTAACACTCTGCAACTTTTGCCAGGTTTTTTTCCACCACCTTTACCTCTTATTCCATAACAACAACCGCTACAATATCAGAATGAAAGATCCCTGAGACCAACATTATTACCAGCACAACCAGTTCCCAATCCCAATAATAGGCCCACTCAACCTCTTCATAGTTTTGAGATGCAGACCTTCCTGACATATGTTATTACTCCTGTTCCATTACAGGATATTCAACTGAGGTCGGGAAAAGTTCTGGACAGGAAGAGACCTTCAGTAGTCATCCAGGAAGAAGAGGAAGAAGAAGCCACCAAACAACCCACGAATGACACTAGGTGGGAATATCTTATTATTCCTAAGGACCAAGAACCTAAGCTTCCTCCAAATTAACATTCACAAATTACGAAGGCCCCTCCTTATCCAAAAAGATTAGTAATCGAGAAACCTACCACCTGACTGGAATTTGACATATTGAATGGATTGAAGAATATTTGTGTCAATAATTCCTTGCTACAAGCCATTATGGATATTCCAATCTACATTAAGGTAGTCAAAAAATTATGTATTAAGAAGCCATGTAGGAAGCAGAAGGATCCTCCTACAGTACATTTGATAGGAGAAATTTCTAAGTATATATCAGAGCAACCTAAGGTAAAAAAATATGGGAACCCAAAAAACCCCATAGTGACCTTAACCATTAATGAGGTCTCCATTGGAAACACTCTCATAGACCTAGGGGAATCCATCAATGTTATGACCGCTACTACCTTGGAGAAATTATAGTTACAACCTCTTATTTGACCTACCCCAACCATTTTGGAATTAGCAGATAAAACTAGTGTTATACCTGAAGCAATTTTGGATGATATCATAGTTACTTTAGCCTCATGGGACTACTGATAAGGCTTTATGGTCATACACTCATAGGATCCTACCAAATCCCATCCTGTTATCTTGGGAAGACCTTGGTTAGCCACAACCAATGCATTTATTGGTTGTAGAGAGGGAGAAATGACCATCTCAAATGGAATTTCTATCCAAAAACTCACCATATACCCTCTAGACCAACCTATCATGGATAATCTATGGTGGCTTGAATGTCCATATGAGAATGAGGACTAGGAAGAACCCATATTTCCAAGTGACCATGCATGGGCACTTCAGGAGTACACAATGGAAAATGTGTTAAACCAGTTCATTTCCACTATCACGTGTGTTGATTTTCCACAACCTTTTCCCCAATTTGAATATATTTTTGGGAAAGAATTTCAGGAACAATTCGACCCATCCATTTTTTCTTTGACATATTTCATCTTCGAGATAGATGAGTCTACCATGTCTTATACCATTCCATACGAGATTAGCCCAGGAAAATTTCTACATATAAACTCCTGGCTAGATACAGACCAACAAAAGCAGTTAGTAAGTATCCTTAAAGAAAAAACAAGAGAATTCACCTGGGAATACACTGACATGAAGGGTATACACCCTGACACATGCATCCATCACATATATACCCAGGAGGAAGTAACACATGTTAGGCAACCCCATAGAAGGATGAACCCAACACTCAAGGATATAGTAAAAGAGGAGATCCAAAAGTTATTAAATGTTGTATTTATTTATCCCATCTCTGACAGTAAGTGAGTATCCCCACTTGTAGTGGTCCCAAAGAAAGTGATCGAGAAATGGATAATTTGTGTTGATTTCCGGGAACTCAACAAAGCCACTCTAAAGCATCACTTTCCTCTTCCTTTCATCGACCAAGTTTTGGATACCCTGTCTTGAAAGCAGTATTTATCCATTTTAGATGGGTACAATGGGTACAATCAAATTCTCATAGCACTCAAGGATCAGGACAAGACAACCTTTACTTGTCCATGGGGAACCTATACCTACAGGGTCTTATCATTTGGATTGTGTAATGCTCCTACTATATTTCAACAAGCAGTACTAGGGATATTTGTTGATATTATTCATGATTGTGTGGAGGTGTATATGGATGAATTCACAGTATATGGAAATACTTACCAGGAAGCCTTAGATAACATAGAAAATGTCCTTATCAGATGCCAAGAAATGAACCTGTCTCTAAGTCATGAAAAATTTAAAATGTTGTTGACTGAAGGAGTGGTTCTAGAACATCATGTTTCATCTGAAGGGATAAAAGTCAATCCTGCAAAGATTGAGGTCATCATCAGAATTACACCCCCCAAGACTCAGAAAGAGGTGAGAAGATTCATTGCACATGTCGGATATTACCAGTGGTTCATTGAAAATTTCACAAAGATTGTTGTACCCATGTTTGGATTGTTAATAAAATATGTTGATTTTGTTTGGATTGAGCAGTGTCAAAATTCCTTTGAAACCCTGAAAGCTAAGTTGTCTGTGGCACCTGTTCTTAGAAGGCCCAATTGGGATCTCTCATTTCATATATCCATTGATGCCTCCAACACTGCAATAGGAGGGGTATTAGGGAAGAAAGAAGACCTTTAGTCCTATGCCATTTATTTTGTCAGCAAGAACGTTTCCCCCACTGAGCTAAACTACACAGTTACTGAGAAGGAATTCTTGGCAGTAGTTCATGCTATCAATAAGTTTCATCACTACATTACAGGTTACGAAGTATTTGTACATACAGATCATTATTCCATTAGATTTATCATGAATAAACCCATAACTAATGGCCGAGTGACTAGGTGGCTCCTGCTATTGCAAGAGTTTAATATCACTGTGCTTGACCGACCTGGAAAGGAGAATTTGGTAGCTGATTTTATTTCAGGAATAAAAATTGAGGATGATGATATTCCTGTAGATGATAGTTTCCCAGATGAGAAACTTTTTTCCCTCTCTGTAAATACCCCGTGGTTTTCATATATGGAAAAATATATGGCTACTAGTAAGTTACCGTCTCATTTGTCACCTCATGAAAAGTGTAAAATTATTACACAAAGTGCTAATTACTCTTGGGTTCGCCACGACCTTTTTCGTACAGGTCCTAATTTGATTATTCATAGATGTGTCCGAGAGGATGAGGTACCAAAAATACTACGAAGTTGTGATGATGGACCATGTGGTGGGCATTTTTTTGAAAAATGTACACCATATAAGGTGTTACATTTGGGTTACTATTGGCCTAGTATTTTCAAAGATGCTACCAAGTATGTTAGTAGTTGTGATAGTTGACAAAGGATAGGAAGACCTCTGTCAGCTGACGAAATGCCCTTGCGTGCCCAATTTGTGATTGAACCTTTCGAGAAATGGGCCCTTGACTTTTTAGGACCAATTTCACCCATGTCTCTTAAGAAAAACTATATTCTGGTTTGTATAGATTATGTCACCAAGTGGGTAGAGTCAAAATCCCTATTTAGGGCTATAGAAAAATATGTTGTCGAATTCATTTATGAAGACATATTTTCTGGCTTCGGTGTCCCTCATGAAATTGTTACAGACCAAGGCACTCAATTCACTTCCAAGATGATGAGAGAGCTAACAGAGAAATATGGGATTAAACACTGTAAGTATTTTCCATACCACCCACACGCTAATGGTCAGGTAGAATCTACAAACAAAGTTCTAGAATCTATCTTAACCAAGATTGTTCAATTACATCATTGATATTGGGCTGATAGGCTACAAGAAGCTTTGTGGGCATATCGTACCAGGTGGAGAAACACCACTGGACATGCCCCTTATGAGCTAGTGTACGAGAAACAAGTATTTCTACCAAGAGAATTCCAAGTGAGGACCTTCCGTATTTCCGCGAAATTGGGATTAAACTTAGATGAGGCTTAGAAACAACGACCCCTATAATTAAATGAGTTGGATGAGATCACGCAAGATTCCATCCAACGAACAATGTTAGTCCAAAACCAAATGAGCAAGTGGCATGACAAGTTTATTAAGAAGAAACACTTCCAACCTGGTGATTGGGCTTTGTTGTTTGATTCCCGATTTAAAACCTTCAAAGGAAAACTCACCACCTGGTGGTTGGGTCCTTACGAGGTAGTCATTGTATATGACAATGGAGCTGTGAAAATCAAAACAATTGATGATGGACAAGTCTCCTTTGTAGTAAATGGACACCGACTAAAATTTTATCATAAGCCCATTTCCAAAGAAGACTTTCTACAGGTCATGTCAACTGACAAGGCATTGGCCTTAGTAGATGGGGAAGTTCCCCCTTGTTCTTGAATGTTTTCTAAATTTTTTATTATACATATGTAAATAGTTTTTGAATTTTGTTAATAAGCAATTCTAGAGATTTATGTAGGTATTTATTTCACTAGGAGTAGACAGTTTTGAGGAAATATAAAAGAAGGATTTTTCTTCAAAATATTGCTATATTTGAACCTTGTTGTTTGCTAAGCATCAAACGAATATTTAATTGTTGTAATTAGCCATATTTTTGCAAATATTTTCATCTTTTCTTAAGGCATTTTAAAAAGCAGTTACTCTTGAAAATATTCACCACTATATAAGGAAGTGATATCGTAACCATCAAGCTTAGAGGCATCTCATATAGTTTTCCCAAGAAACCTGATTAAGTGAGTAAATCATCTTTATTAAAAAATAACAAGGAGGTCTGATTAGTGGTTAGTCATGGAAACATCACAATAACTTACAAAATAAGAAAGTAAGTTGATACTAGAGATACCTTTATGTTCTTTCTCAATGGTACCATCCACTACACACTAAATAGTTTGATTATATCATACATTTAGATAGGCCATGTCCGCTTAAGTACCCCTTACATCAGGACAATCACTAAGGAATATAACGGAAAGTCATCCTCTAATACAAATATCATCCCAATTGAAAAAAAGAGAAAGAAAACGTTGTTTTCGGAGCTGTTCCCCCATCTTCTTGCACAAAGAAATCTTATACTAAAATATTAAAAGATGGAGGGCTAGTCTCTGAGGGTGTAAGAGGCTAACCCGCCAGGATACTGAACAGGTATGCTGGCAGCAGGTATCGGCCTGTGTATGACTAGGTAAACCTGCCAGAGTACTGAACAAGCTTGCTGGCAATGGGGCATTCTACCTAGCAATGATGGTAATATGACAAAAATAAATAACAAATTTAAACTTGTCTTGATGTACGACATTACTTGTAGACAAATATGACATGAAGTATGTATGGTTAAGTTAAGATTAATGAAATCCATAATTTTTCCATTGGGAACTAACTTTGAGACTATCCTGAAACTCTCTTGCCTACCTCTTCTTATATATATATATATATATATATATATATATATATATATATATATATATATATATATATATATATATGATCTCTTATCCTATAGGTGGGGCCATCTTTTAACTGTCTTGTCAGACCAATCTGTGAAATTTATCTCTACACTTAACAAGCTATAAATCTTCGGCTATTGGGAGAACTGACTGGTTTCTTATATTTTTTATTGTGAGGTGTCACAATACGTAGGTGTGGGGGACGGGTTCATGAGTTGACAAATGATAACATTGCCTAGATAAGTAAACCTTTGTAAAAAAATTGTGTATTATGATATAGGTTATTACATCAGCATTCATTTTATTTCTTCAAAATGTTAATTTCATGTGTTATAAATTGTTGTACATATCCTTAACAGACCACTTTATTGATTTATTTTCATTATAGGTTGTTCATTGTAAGAGTTGAAATTACATGCCTTATGCGAGTGGATTGAGTAAGCATGGTGGAAAAATCAATAATAATGGAACACTTTGCCTCTTCTCCTAATCACTATGACTGTCAAAACCATTCCAAGATTGCAGGCTATCCATTACAAGAGGTAAAAATCAATTTAGCATAGAGGTGCCATATGGAGTATCGTATGAAGTGTTGTATGAGGTGTCATATGAAGTTTCGTAAGAGGTGTCGAACGAAGTTCCATATGAAAAGATACACCAGTAACTGTCAACAATTTGAAGTAACCGGGAATTAATGGCGTTAAATTGAATTAGTTGATAGAAATCAAGATCGAATGATGAAAACCTTAGGCATTTTCATGATCAAATTTCCAAGTCAAAAGACTTTGACATTGATATAACTTTGTATCATTATTATTTCCCCCAAAAATGCCTTCAAATTCGAATTCGCTCACACATGACAACTCGTGCGTGCATGTGTGCAACCAATTCCACCCTAAGTGCACTCAAAAACAGAATTGGGTTATCCTATTATTCCTCAAAAACACCTCTTCTTATTCCAATTCACCTCTGCTCATTTGTGTTCACCCTTGTTTTTAAACATGCTCAACCTCTGTTCATTTCGCTCCTCGGTTCAATTGTGCTTGGCCTCTGCACAATCGTGCCCTTACTTGGCCTGATTGCACCCTTTCTCTAAATTTATCCCTCTGTCAATTATTTCCACACCATCACGATGCCCAAAAGGTATGATCCCTCTTCCTATGTAGACCTCTTCGCCATCCCTGAGCTTGCATAGTGCAGGGAAATATTTTTGCGCGCAGGCTGGGGGTTGTTTTTGTCTCATCTACAGGGCCACGACGATGGCGTATTAATGATATTTTCCCTTGGTTTTATGGGAATACAATGTGCGTTGGGTATCTCACATTTGGAGTCTCAGAGGAATCCATAGCCGCAGCCACGAATCTTCCAAGAGTGGAAGATAGATGGTTTAAAAACCACCAGTTGTTGCGATCAAGCTATAACATGGTTTTTAAAACTAGAATTTCATAACATCTCAAGAGCTAAAGGATACTCCAAGGAGTGGATAAAAGAGGAGATAATCATCCCTCTCATAGTCATCACCAGGTTGATCACATGTGAAGGTAGATATTCCACCTTTAAAGCGTGTCACTTTTGATTGTTAGCCCACTTTCAGTTCATCAAACCCTTGAATTTTCTCTTATACTTTTTAAAGAGCTTGGAGAAGATGTCCTCTCAAGTGAGGAATAATGTAACCAACCCCCACAACAACCTCTTTCACCATGGCATGATCAAACTCCTTGTTTTAGCCAAATTAGAAAAACAAGGTCAAACTTGGGATGAATTCATTTATCAATTTGAAAATCCTCACTTGACAATCAATACTAGAATAAATACATTGGATATAAGAACTATTTCTCCATACAAAACCCACTCTCAAAGGAATCCAAACCCTCCCGCACAAGCCATTTCTTTACCAGAACAAAAGTCCAAGAAGCTTGTTGATATCCCTACATCCTCATCGGCCAAAATGACCAAGAAGCCTATTGTTAATCTCCATATGCCTTCAATATCTCTTGATCCTACACCCAAGAATCTACAAGACGTAGTTCAACAAGACTTTCCTACAGTTCCCACAAATAGGAGAGGAGCTAATCGATTTAATAGAGGACCCTTTCGAAAGAGTACTTGGAGGACAAGAGGAAAACTTTATGCAAAACCCCTGACTACTTCGGACCCTATCCAAGTGTCCTCCGATCTCGAGAGTCCTCACAAAAGACTTAGGGAAGTGTCCATAGATGAATTGAAGCCTCAAAGAAAGACAAAATCTGAACCTACTTCTCCTCATCAACCCCCTATTACTCCTACCAAGGATGATTTTAAGAATGGAAATTTATTTTAAAATGTAGAAACCTTGGCGAATCTTTCTTATCCTCCATATGCCAACTATAAATGTTTGGTGATATTTTTGTAAAAATATTCAAATTTCTAAGGATTTTATATAGTTTTTATAATTTTTTGGCAATTTTTACGGTAAAATAATTTTATACTATAGAATTTGGTCGAATCATTTTTAAAATGGAGAATCTCATTTTTGGAAAAACCATGGAAAATTAGCCCATGAGAGAAATTTAAGCCCTAAAATCATCCATGACTCCTACCTCACAGATTCCTACCCTAGATCATAATACCGATAGACATTCTACATCTTTAAAAGGATCTAAGGCCTCCTCCAAGATATTTGATCCTGCTCCAGCCATGGAGAAATTACAACAAGAGAATTTTCAGTTGTTGCAACAATTGGAAGATGGGAAGACTATGGACACACATATTCACCATGATAATGCAGTCCTCCAAGAAAAGGTGAATTCCCTTCAAAGGTTGGTTGACGAGATGACCAAAGACAACTGCAACCTCAGGGCACGATTGAAGCAACACAAGAGGCATAAGACAAAATCTTCATGGCAAGAAGGAGAAGCTTCTAAAGTTGATCCTCCTCAACAAGCTTAGTCATGAGGGGCAATTCCTTTTTGTTTGCAGTGGAACCTGCAAAATATTAGGTGTGGGGTTAATGTTGGGCTTGTGATATGGTTAATTTAATAATGATAATTAGATCCTTTTTGGCCAAATGTGTATGTGCATTTTCCTATTTTGAAGAGTTTTGAAGACTTTTTGTGTTAAATCGGTGTGGTTCATACCAGGTATGTATGATTCATGTTTTATGATGGTTTTGAGTACAATTCAGCATGTTTTAATGATTTCAGGAAACTAATTCGCATTTTGTGTGTCACAGGGAAAAATCATAGGTTTTTTTTTCATCTGGCACTCCGTTCGGTACTCCGTCCTGCACTAAAACCATGGGAGGTTTCGCTATTATCATATCGCTGGCCAGTGATGGGAAAATCAAAGACATGGGTTTTCTTCGTGCTCATGGCCTCCAGCTACTGAGATTCTAACAACTCATATTGGGTTGTTATGCTGGGTGATTATTGGCTTGTCGTGTTTCTAGAAGTTACTGACGGTTAAGACGCATTGAATGTGATTTGTTGTTTTTAGAGGAGGTTGACCCTTCCATTGGTCAACCTCTCAGCTTGTAAACATTATAAATACCACTTCAGTGATCAAACATATAGTTAGGAGATCAGAAGAATAGTTAAGCTCTGCTTTGCCAATTCTAGACATATTTTGCCAAAACTGTGTAAAACTGCATTTTTTATTTTAATGTTGAAATTGTGTTAACTGAGCTCATGATTCATCCTTGAAGAATAGCCACGACCTACTGGGGGGCCCACCAACAGTCTGGGTGAATATTTAGTTATTTTTCTTGTGAATTTGAGTAGTGTAATCATCATTTTGTTTATTTCTTGTACATGAGTTTTTATTGTGTTTATTTACTGTATAAATTTATGTCCAGAATTTAATTAGTGTACTTTAGTTTTGCAGGTTATTATGGAGGCTAGTGGTAATATGCAATGATCTATTAGTTGATAGGAAATGAACTTGCAAGTTCTTAGCTACTAACCCTATGTATAATTAGATGATAGATAGATTTTTCATATGTTGAAATAGAGTTTAAAAACAGATTTAAAACAAAGTAGTTATTTTATGGTTTCTTTGACAAGTTTCAATGGATGGATAGTTGTTGATTTTAGATTTCATTTTCAGTTTTCTTATCTAATTGTTGTTTATCTTTTCTCATTTAATTTTTAGTTAGTTTTCTCATTTAATTTCTTGTCATATGCTGAAATAGAAATAGGATTTAATTTATGTTTTATGAGTATTTTCCATTTGCAATTTAATTCGTTAAAATAGATTATTTAGTTTAGTTTTCAGTTATGAATCTAAGTAGTATGAATTTGCTTAATTAGCATAGAATGCAATTGAATTTAATAGAATAGTTTTTTTTTATACTGTTGATGATTAATGCATGATTGAATAATCACATGGATATGCAGGGTAGTTGATGTTGCTTCTATCATGGCTAAGTTCTCATTGGATTGTCTAATTCACACTTTTCACTTTGATATCGAAGTCAATATTGAGTTTATATCTCTTGAGTTATCATTAATTGTTAAATTCCATCGTGATATCATAAGACACCGGAGACATAACCATCAACACTACATTTGTGTTTTCTTTCTTTAATATATTAGAGGATAGTTTCTTTGATTTTGTTATATCTTTTCACAGTTGTCATCATCATCATCATCATCATCGTGGTCATGCTCATCATCATCGTCATCCTCATCGAAATGGTCACGATCATCATCATCGTCATCGTCATCGTCATCTCCATGGTCTTCATCATGGTCATCGTCATCATCATAATCATCATAATCATCATCATTGTCATCTTCATCGTCATCATCCTCATCATAATAATCATCATCATCGTCATCATCATTTTCATTTTCATCCTCATATTCATCATCATCATCATGGTCATTGACATATTCATCATCATCGTCAATATCTTCATGGTCATCATCATCGTCATCCTCATTGTCATGGTCATCATTGTTTTCGTCATCATCATTATCACAATTTTCATCATGATCATCATCACCATCATCATCATTGTCATCATCATCGTCATCGTCATCATCATAGTCATCATTGTCATCATCATCGTCATTGTTGTAGTCATCATCATCATCATGGTCATCATCGTGATCATGGTCATCATCATCATCATGGTCATCATCGTGATCATGGTCATCATAATCATTGTCATCATTATCATCATCGTCATTGTCATGGTCATCATCATCATCATTGTAGTATTTGTTATCATCATGATCATTGTCATAGACATGGTCATCATCGTCGTTGTCATCATCATTTTCAAAGTAGTCATCATCATCATCATTAATTTCATCTCCATTCATTGTCATCATCTCCATCATCATGGTCATAATCATCATCATCATTTTTGTAGTAATTATCATCATCATCATCATCATATTCATTGGCATTTTCATCATCATCTTCATTTCCACTGTCATGATCATCATCATATTTTCATCATCTTCATCGTCGTGATCATTGGCATCATCGTTGTCCTCATCATCGCAATCACCGCCATAATCAACAATATTGTCCACTCATATCGTCCACTAATTCTTTGTATGTTTCAACTGTAAAACCTTAATGGAGGTTCCAACATAGCTAGGGTAAGGGAGCCATCATCCCCCATGAGGGTTTTAGGTATATCTATTATGATTGTTTCATTTTTTTTATCTTTATAGTTTCATATCTAGTGTTTATTGATTATATCTAGTGTGCAAGTCATTTTGGACATGGATCGCTATTAGAGGATTATCACAACCCTACAATTCAGTGCAAAGAGATTCATCATATACAACAACGAGTTCCAAGTGATTTATATTCCTTATTCCATTTCCATTTCAAGCATTATGGATTCTATCTCACTAAATGAATTGTTGATTAATTAACCATAGTGAGTTTCTCCAATTTCCTTTTCTAATTTGTTGGTAAAAAATAATTGATATACCATTATAATCACCTATAACCCTAGGATTCCATTAAAAAAAAATCATAAGATCATAAAACTATGTATTGGAAACCAATATGCATCCCTGATATATTTTCAGAACTAAAAATGACCATGAGAAAATATTCCCTATAGAGGGCCTATGTCGTGGTTTTGGGCTCCATACATGGTCATGTGATCTAGAGGTAAATGTTGTGGCCTATGACCTTATATTTCATCCCTATACCATGGAATGGACCCTTATAACCATTTTTATTGTACCAATAATTGAAAATTTGACCTCTTGGTACTATCTATTGTAGGGTAAATTAACCCTACAGGAGTTACCTACCTTAGGCTCTTCCTAGACCTAAGATAGAATAGAGGTGAAACTAACAGATTTTCCTAGATCTAATTTATACACAAAAATAATCTATGAGTTGATGGAATGAAAGGTTTACTTGATGATCAAATGGTTTTCCTTGCATGCACCTTATCTATTAGATTCCTCGAAGATGCCATTCGTTGTTACCAAGATGGATATACACACATAGGGACACAAAGAAACATTTCACAAGATCAAATGAATCATGTATAAATGGATAATAGATCTAGTGACATAACATAAGAATATCAATTCCCTACAAATATCATAACAATTACATACAATCAAGTAAGGAGGAAAATATTGTACATATTATATTAATTCACAAATGGTTTACAAATTACAATCAAGGAAGTTGATGCAATCCTTTCCCGTGTTCCTTTCCCAAGATCTATAATCAAAATGACAGAATAAGTTTTCTTTCTCTTTTCTCCTCCCATTTTACCATGAGAGACCCCCATTATTTATATGATAGTAGAGATAATATCAAAGGGTAGTTTGGATAATATATCCATGACCAAGATGAAAATATTATCAAGGTTGAACCATGGAGAATATGAAGTTTAATATAATCTCATGAAATTAATACTAAACAGGTACTAAAAGAACTAGTTGTGCCATACATTATTTCAGGGAGCGATCGACCATCCTTTGCAAGCGGACAAGGAGGGACCAGAAATTTCTGGTCACAAGATGGAAAGGGGAAACCAACGACTAGACAAAAAGGTACTGCAAACTCAGGGGAAAAGTGGTATGATTCACTGTTTCATATTGCTAACCCCTATATGATTCCCATCAAGTGATTAGGTGGAAAATAAATATATAACAGACGCCCCCTAAATTGTGAGGTGAGAAGAGGTGTTTGATGGCCGAAATACTTTAAAATCATAGAGCTCTGGGTGAAGGAACCTAGAAAGAAACTATCATCGGTCTAAGATAATAATAACATACTTGAGGCAGACATACCCATTCTTGGTAATAAAAACTAAACATAGCCACCAAAATAGTACATTGTGGATCCATGCATGATGTAGACAATGAGATCATGGCCACAAAAGAATACATCGTGGATCCATGTCACAAGTGAAAACATAGCCATGACCAAATACAAATTTATATCTATGTCACAGTATACAAATCAATGATATGACTCGATTCCCAAGCGATCTCTGAAGTACTCATGAATAACTCCATCTCAACTTGGGACATAATGCCATCAAGGAATGTGGTGGTTCCAACCCAAGGTCTTCTTCTCAAATCCAAATGGTATGAATCTACAACATGTGAATAAATGTGTTAATGTCAAGCATGGTAGAAACCATTTGATTATCGTTAATCTATGTATACTATTACCAGACGCAAGGTAATCCATCGATGATGATGATGGACCCCAAGATACCTAGTACAATCTAGCAGGTGCAAATAAATGAGTTAAATTAAAACACTAATAGATTCATTCAACATGAGCCAATGATGTAAACTCACTTCTAAAATGCAAGGGAATATTCCATTAATGTCTTCAAATCCCAGGGTACTATTTGGTTTGTAGATTTCAATCTTGGATAATGATCTGGAGTCGACAGGATGGAATCTATCTAAGGAAGGCCTTGATGTATCTCTCATAAATTAACATGAAACACATAAAGTTATATGGTATGAAGAGTGTAATGGTAAAACACAACTGACACAGGTATGGCCGAGATGAATGGGACAAAGGACTAAAAATGGCTGAAACAGGTTAAATTCCCTTGAAGAAATCAGCATGATAAATGAATTGACTTGGAAACATTGAATCGATAATGACCAAATCACTTTCCATGAAAGAATGGAAGAGTAACTAGTCAGAGGAGTTCGAGAAATCATGGAGATGGTAATGATTTAGAGACAATGAATAACCCAGTTGTTTTACATGGATGAAAAATAGGTGCATTGTTCAAGGATGACTCAATGGACAACTTCCATTTGTGAAGATGACTAGACATAAAACCCTCCAATATTTTTCATTCTTTCATGTTTGAAATGAGTGCAAAATAAAATAATGCTCAATATTATCACCCATGGATTTAATTCTCGAGCCCGAGGCAGATAATGGTCCTCGACGATCTTTTCAATATTTAAGGAGTTTAGAAAGATCCGAAATAAAAATCCATATACAATATCGTGGATTTAACGAGCCCAAGAAATTAAATTCTCATGTTGTCATTTCATATTTAGGGAGTTTGAAACGACAAAGAAAACTCCGAGGGTATATTTTTTTCGTAAATTTAGTCTCCCAATCCCGAAAAAGGATAAAACAATACAAGGGACAAATATTCTAGCCAGTGTTGACTAGAGTATTCTTTTTTCGTAATTAGACCATCCGGTCCAAAAAAGGGGTAAAATTGCACCAAATAGACGTCCTTTCAAATCCAATTAAAGAGTGTGAAAGGAAACAAGTTCACTCGACAATTTTTTCATGTTTAGGGAGTCTGAAAATATATTAAAGGAGACTCCAGGGAGTACCATTTTCATGGTTGGTTACCGAGCATGAAAAAGGGGTAATAGTAAGCTCGGTTGAAGAGAATGAGTGGTATGCAATAAAGTTCCATGTGTAGGGAACATGACTTAATAAATGAACTGCAAAAATAAACACAAAAAATGATGACCACTCTTAAAAACACTTCTCATAGGGGGGTGGTGAAAATGGAAGAAAATAGGTGTTTAGCGGTTGAGCATCGTTGCAATGCAATAAGAAATGGAATAATACTTTGTAGAAACAATGGGTAGAAAGATATAAGTGACAATAAAATGTGACCATTTAAACAACGAAATGGTGGGAACCTAAGGTATAGTAATGACAATATGGACGGTTAATAATGGAAAGAGGGAAATGTAGGGAAAAACCTCTCCCTATATACCGGTTTAGAGACATGTACCTCAAGTTCAATGGATGTCCCGATCTTAAAAATTTCCCTAGAGTCATGTCAGCATACGTAAACTAGATTCCAAGGTCAACATGCATAGTGAAATCCTAAAAAGAATTTTTTGGGGGATTTTTTGGGTATGATGTAAACAAAACAAAAGGCACTCACACCTCAAACCTATGTATAAGGAACTACATGTCTGGATGATTTAGTAAAAGGATATCCCATTTCTAGGCTTAGGCAAGGGATATTTTTCATAATTGAGGAACTCATGAACCATTATTGGCATCATGTGGCTCACCATGTCAGGGCCATGCCACATAGGAAGAAATCTATGCAGTTGAAGATACTCATCCTAAGTGGTTTTGTGAGATGTTATGGAAGCTCCTTGATGGGATCCATAAAGACATGAGGGAAGTGCAAAACAAAAATCTTCGACAGGAGGGATAAAAAAGAATTGAGTGGAAAGTTTTGAAAAATATAATTGAGGTGAAAATGGGATAAGACTAGGAGGTCAACTAGATGGCCCAGCCAATACCCCTAGTTTTGAAGAAAGTCTCCTCAGTTCCAAATCAGGGAGGAAGGTATTATGATTCTCATCCTCTATGGGATTATCAATGAAATCCATTAATTACAAGATGACCTCTTCTGAAGGAAACATAATATCTAGGAAATCATATGAACTAAAAGTGTCAACAACCCGTATGGGTGGAGAAGGTTGATCACACTCCACATGAGGGTGGATTTGTTGACAAGTATCAACGAATATAAATTCTATGGATGCTCCATGTAAATAAACATCTCAAGGATGAGGTACCACCCAAGGATCAACTGACCTGATGGATTCACCGGTAGATGAACAAATCATGTTGATAGGAGTGATATGGGTAGTGTTGGATGTAGGAAGGGGGAATATCCCCATAAGAAAATTATATTTAAACATACCTACACCGAAGCTTTCATACCCCCTGTTAGCACTCTATAAATCTATCTGGATAGAAGATAGATGACAGAGGTAACTATTTCAACCAACTTTAGGTTGGATTCTGAACTTTCCAACCAAAGAGGGCTCTCTCGTACATACAACTATTTAGGATATTCAAAATATTTGGAAATGCGTGTACAAAGGTCATATTCTTCCATGGTGTAAACTTTAAAGGTGGTAGGACAAAACAGAAGAGCAGGGCCATTGGGAAATGGGGTCTGTTCCTAAAAAAAAAGGTATGAAGAGTTATAAGCTATATATTTCTAGAGGGAACAGAGGAAAAATAGGTATGATGTTCATCCAAATAAGTAATGTGAAGTGCCAGAGGAGAGGAGAGGAAAGAATACTATCAGCAAGAGGTGTTTAATATAGGGCGAATCTCTTGGTGAAGTGTTAGAAGAAGAAACATGAGAACTGGATACTACGAACATAACACTAATCATGAGTGAAGTCTGAAACAATAACCAAAATTACATAAGAAGTATAATAGATATAAGAAGGAGCACCGGAAAAAATGAATTCCTTCTATTACTTACGGATTATTACTAGAAAAAAAACACATTCATGAATAATGAAATACAAGAAGACACATTGAACATCAAGACCGTGATGAATCTTGATTGTCTCAGAAAAACCTTTGCTTCTTACATTAAAATTTCATAAAAAACTACAAAGTTCTCCTGCTATGAGGGCAGGCCCCTATCCGGTAAGCCCAACCATTCATTTATCTTTTTGATAGTATATATAGATTTATTACATATGGAATTCAAAACAAATCATCTTCCCCAAAGTTCCAAAAATAGACATTTGTCACGGAAGGAGTAACGTACAATAATTGAACTCCTATCTTCTAGGGGACGTTATAAACCAAAACTGATATATTTGAGATTTTTACCCTGAATTCCACTTGTCTGTATCATTACAAAATTCTCTGAAACATACTTAATTTATCTTGAAATCTATTTTAGATTATCAATTTCTTCCTTTAAAGTGTCAAGCCAAGCAAGCTGGTTTTCTCCAACACTCTCAACCACTCCAGCTTTAACCTCTGTCTTCCTTCACTTTCTCCTTTTACCCTTGACAGCTTGCATATGACATCCGTTTGTGTGTCCATTGATGATGAAATTATTCATGATAGGATTTAATCTGATTTCATCACCTGATGTCGGTTCATCCGTAGACTTTGTATGAAATTTTGT
Organism: Picea engelmannii; assembly: GCA_009831015.1. Taxonomy (NCBI): domain Eukaryota; kingdom Viridiplantae; phylum Streptophyta; class Pinopsida; order Pinales; family Pinaceae; genus Picea; species Picea engelmannii. Next base: position 266,113 of record ML784084.1, on the reverse strand, counting down.
TGCCAATATTCATGCAACAAGCTTTTCTTTCTTCTTCATTGATAATTTTGTCAGATTATTTGAATATCTCAGTTTGTTGGAGGTCGCTTGGTCTGTCTTATCCATTTCCCTTGGTTTTCATGGAAGCATGAGCTTATCTCCCTTAGTTTTACAAGAGTTAGACGAATGATTCCCGATTTAAAACCTTCAAAGGAAAACTCACCACTCGGTGGTTGGGTCCTTACGAGGTAGTCATTGTATATGACAATGGAGCTATGAAAATCAAAAAAATTAATGATGGACAAGTCTACTTTGTAGTAAATGGACACCAACTAAAATTTTATCATAAGCCCATTTCCAAAGAAGACTTTCTACAGGTCATGTCAACTAACAAGTCATTGGCCTTAGTAGATGGGGAAGTCCCCCCTTGTTCTTGAATGTTTTCTGAATTTTCTATTGTACATATGTAAATAGTTTTTGAATTTTGTTAATAAGAAATTCTAGAGATTTATGTAGGTATTTATTTCACCAGGAGTAGACAGTTTCGAGGAAATATAAAACAAGGATTTTTCTTCAAAATATTGTTATATTTGAACCTTGTTGTCTGCAAAGCATCAAATGAATATTGACTTGCTGTAATTAGCCATATTTTTGCAAAGATTTTCATCTTTTCTTAAGGCATTTTAAAAAGAAGTTGCTCTTGAAAATGTTCACCACTATATAAGGAAGTGATACCATAACCATCAAGCTCAAAGGTCTCTCGTACACTTTTCCCAAGAAACCTGATTAAGTGAGTAAAGTATCTTTATTAAAAAGTAACAATACAAGGGAGAAATCTTCTAGCCAATGCTGACTAGAGTATTCCTTTTTCGTAGTTAGTCCATCCGATCCAAAAAAGGGGTAAAATTGTACCAAATAGACGTCTTTTCAAATCCGATTAAAGAGTGTGAAAGGAAACAAGTTCACTCGGCAATTTTTTCATGTTTAGGGAGTCTGAAAAAATATTAAAGGAGACTCTAGGGAGTACCATTGTCATGGTTGGTTACTAAGCATGAAAAAGGGGTAATAGTAAGCTCGGTTGAAGAGAATGAGTGGTATGCAATGAATTTCCAGGTGCAGGGAACATGACTTAATAAATGAACTGCAAAAATAAACACAAAAAATGATCGCTCTTAAAAACACTTCTCGTAGGGGGTGGTGAAAATGGAAGAAAATAGGTGCTTAGCGGTTGAGCATCGTTGTGATGCAATAATAAATGGAATAAAATTTTGTAGAAACAATGGGTAGAAAGATATAAGTGAGAATAAAATGAGACCATTTAAACAACGAAATGGTGGGAACCTAAGGTATAGTACTAACAATATGGACGATTATTAATGGAAATAGGGAAATGTAGGAAAAAACCTCTCCCTATATATCGGTTTAGACACAAGTACCTCAATTTCAATGGATTTCCCAATCTTAAAAATTTCCCTAGAGTCATGTCAACACGCGTAAACTATATTCCAAGGTCAACATGCATAGTGAAATCCTAAAAATATTTTTTTTTTGGATTTTTGGGATATGATGTAAATAAAACGAAAGGCACTCACACCACAAACCTATGTATAAGGAACTACATGTCTGGATGATTTAGGAAAAGGAGATCCCATTTCTAGGCTTAGGCAAGGGATATTTTTCATAATTGAGGAACTCATGACCCATTATTGGCATCATGTGGCTCACCATGTCGGGGCCATGCCACATAGGAAGAAATCTATGCAGCCAAAGATACTCATCCTAAGTGGTTTTTTGAGATGTTATGGAATCTCCTTGATGGGATGAATCAAGACATGAGGGAAGTGCGAAACAAAAATCTTCGACAGGAGGGATAACAAATAATTGAGTGGAAAGTTCTAAAAAAGATAATTGAGGTGAAAATGGGATAAGACTAGGAGGTCAACTAGATGGCCCAACCAATGACCCTAGTTTCGAAGAAAGTCTCATCAGTTCCAAATCAGGGATGAAGGTATGATCATTCTCATCCTCTATGGGATTATCAATGGAATCCATTAATTACAAAATGGCCTCTTCTGAAGGAAACATAATATCTAGGAAATCATATGAACTAAAAGTGTCAACAACCCGTACGGGTGGAGAATGTTGATCACACTCCACATGAGAGTGGATTTGTTGATTAGTATCGACGAATTTCGATGCAATGGATGCTCCATGTAAATAAACATCTCGAGGATGAGGTACCACCCAAGGATCAACTGACCTGATGGATTCACCATTAGATGAACAAATCATGTTGATAGGAGCAATATGGGTAGTGTTGGATTTAGTAAGGGGGAATATCCCCATAAGAAAATTATATTTAAACATACCTACACCGAATATTTCATACCCCTTGTTAGCACTCTATAAATCTATCTGGCTAGAAGACAGATGACAGAGGTAACTATTTCAACCAACTTTAGGTTGGATTCTGACCTTTCCAACCAGAGAGGGCTCTCTCGAACATACAACTATTTGGGATATTCAAAAGATTTGGAAATGTGTGTACAGAGGTCATATTCTTCCATGGTGTAAAATTTAGAGGTGGTAGGACAAAACAAAAGAGCAGGGCCATTGGGAAATGGGGTCTGTTCCTAAAAAAAAAAGTGTGAAGAGTTATAAGCTATGTATTTCTAGAGGGAATAGAGGAAAAATAGGTATGATGTTCATCCAAATAAGTAATGTGAAGTGGCAGAGGAGAGGAGAGGAAAGAATACTATTAGCAAGAGGTATTTAATATAGGGCGAATCTCTTGGTGAAGTGTTAGAAGAAGAAACATGAGAACTGGCTACTGCGAACAGAACACTAATCATGAGTGAAGTCTGAAACAATAACCAAAATTACATAAGAAGTATAATCGATATAAGAAGGAGCACCGAAAAAAATGAATCCCTTCTATTACTTACGGATTATTACTAGCAAAAAAACACATTCATGAATAATGAAATACAAGAAGACACACTGAACATCAAGACCGTGATGAATCCCGATTGTCTCAGAAAAACATTTTCTTCTTACATTAAAATTTCATTAAAAACTACAAAGTTCTCTTGCTACAAGGGCAGGCCCCTATCTGGTAAGTCCAACCATTCATTTATCTTTTTGATAGTATATATAGATTCATTACATATGGAATTCAAAACGAATCATCTTCCCCAAAGTTCCAAAAATAGACATTTGTCACGGAAGGAGTAATGTACAATAATTGAACTCTTATCTTCTAGGGGACATTATAAACCAAAACTGACATATTTGAGATTTTTACCCTGAATTCCACTTCTCTGTATCATTACAAAATTCTCTGAAACATACTTAAGTTATCTTGAAATCTATTTTAGATGAGCAATTTCTTCCTTTAAAGTGTCAAGCCAAGCAAGTTGGTTTTCTCCAACACTCTCAACCACTCCAGCTTTAACCTATGTCTTTAGTCGCTTTCTCCTTTTACCCTTTTAATATTGCATATGACATCTGTTTGTGTGTCCATCTATGATCAAATCCTTCATGATAGGATTTAATCTGATTTCGTCACCTGACCTCGGTTCATACATAGACTTTGTATGAAATTTTGTTGCCAATATTCATATAGCAAGCTTTTCTTTCTTCTTCATTGATAATTTTGTGAGATTATTTGAATATCCCAGTTTGTTGGAGGCCACTTGGTATGTCTTCTCCATTTCCCCTGGTTTGTCTGGAAGCACAAGCTTATCTCCCTTAGTTGTACACGAGTTAGATGAATGATTCGAATTGCGGTTACCCCGTTCTGTAATAAAACATTAATCAACTAAAACAAAGTAATGTCACCCATGATTTGAATGGCAATCATCATTGAGTGCCAATCATGGGCTACTGACGAAAGTCCTTGCAGGGATAATGACTTATCATGTTCAGCCATCAATTTCAAATGAGAGGCCTTCAAATCATCTTTTTGGTGATGCTCACTTAGCATCGCACGGATAAAAAGTACCCAAACAAGTGTCTCAAGGTGATTTGACTGGCCGTCAACTTTCCCTTTCCACATGTGACCCTTGGATTTTTTCAATGATATTTTGACACATGACATTGGGGTGTGATTGAGCGGTTTCAATATCACCCGCTTTTCCCCTTGATATGTGTTTGGTGGTGCCACATGGCCTTGATATGAAACCATTGTATTCTTATCAACTCACTTTCGAAGGATTAACCTCTGTGTTAGTTCTTGGCCCGATACGCTCCACGACCGTTGATCTACAACGCCTTCAATCCATGACCTATCGAGTTCCATCCACTTCGCACCTCCACTAGATTTAGCCCCATATGCTAGATGTGACCCCATCTTCTAGTCTATCTCTCCTTTATACTGATTTAGCCTCCTGCTAAGTCCCAAGACTTGGAGTCCAAAAAATTGTTACAATGATAACATAGGATATAAATGGGGATGCTATCCTCCCTGCGAGGTAGAAAAGAACAGTAGACCTTGTGCCTCATCCATTGAGGCTTCTCTTACAACAAATGTGTATAATAGCTTGACCTATCACTAATGTCCGTTGCAAACCAAAATCTGTACACTGTCCTCATTTAGAGGTTGAACTCTTTATTTGGAGACACAAACTTGAAAATGCATGATCTACAAGATTATTTGTGCCTACCTACCCTAACTGCTGAAATGAACTGCCAGTCAAGTGAAATCAAAGTGCCAATGCAACCAAACCAACACTTTATTCACTGCTTGTTTATTTATCACATGTTTGTTCCAAATCCTATTCATTGATAACCCTTTCGAGAAGTTATATATGATTTTGAATCTTAGAATTTCAAAAACATTGGGGTTGCTTATGTTTTCTAGAAAAAATGTAAATGGATCTTCCAACACAAGCATAAGACCACAATAATGTTTTACTTCTTCCACCACATTCTTGATTTCATGCAATTTACCCTGTTTATTTCCATCGAGAGGCTGAAAAATCTGTCGAGACTACTGGAAGTAACAACCTCCTGAATCAAAAGACAACACTGGCTGAAAATAATCCACTGGTGTGAAACAATCCGTATCTAACACTAACGTTGATTTTCCATTATCTTCATCTCTAAGCTTACAATCCATCCTAATCCTTAAATTTTGATTGTTGGAATTTTCCATATAACATGCCATAGGGTCATGAAAACCTAGAAAAATAATTTCTTCTTGATGAACAAAAACAAAAAGGCAAGCCTCTTCATAACTGTTTGTTGTTCTTGCTCAATATCTTATGTTCTGATCACATTTTCAGACATGATAGCTAGATTATGTGTATCAAGACTATCCTCTTGTTCATCAAACAATTCTAGTTTGGTTTTACTAACCTTCTAGAAATTTGCTTGAGGACTGTCATTTTGGCTTACAAATGAATGAAGGGGAACAAGTTCATGTTCATAATATTCTTTCAAATGTGGAAAGATAACAACATGAACTATTTCGCATTCCGGAGTCCTCATGAATTCTTTTTCAAAACCATGATTTTCAAGTGAATCAAATAAAACAATTGCCTCTTTATTATCTTTATGTATTTCTAATTGAAAAGTGGCATACATTGTTTTGTTGCTTTCCTGAAACTCTATGTCATTTGTTTGTTCATTGCTTGAAGTTTCCTTATATGCAGTTTCTGAATCCTCATCTATGTCTAGGCCACTAAGAATTTGGACAACCGCATCACTCATAGGGGAAGAAAAACAACTTTGAAACACTTTATCTTGCTGGAAATCTTGTTTTATATCTTCATTGAGCTTAAGAGAAGGAAAATGACCTTTAACAACAATTTTTGGATCAGTTTCATCTTCATTTTCAAGTTGGTAGTTTAGGATAGGCTGCAAATTTGAACTGAAATAATCTTCTATGTAATCATCCACATGATCATTAAATGCATGTGAAGGTTGTTGATCTTCCTCACTAACAACAATTTGTTTATGTATAGTAGTGCCATTACAGTCAGACTTTCCTTCTTCCTCTATTATCTCATGTTTTTCTTTCAACAATTCAAAGGAAGAAAAACATAATGGAAGATGGTTTTCATTTGCAAGTCCATTGTATTCTGAATATTCAACATCGTGTATGGAGGATTTCTTATTTGAAACATTATAAACATTTTGCTTCAGTGATTTGAAAGAAGAAAAACATAGTGGCAAGGTTCTTTCACTTGATTCAAAACATTCTTCATTTTTTTCACTGTTGTCATATGCACAATTCTCAATTTATTTGGATTGTTGAACACACTCATTCTCAGGTTCCTCTTCGACCAATGGTTGAAATTTTGAACTGGCAAGACCTTCTACATAATAAGTGACAAGGTCATCAAACACATGAGAAGATTGTTGCAATTTCTTGTTGAGTTGTTCTAGTGAATCAGTGTGATTTGGCATCAACACACATTTCGTTTCTTCGATGATGATCTTAGAATTTTCTTTCAAAAATTTAAATGAAGAAAAGCATAAGGGTAAAGAATTCCCTTCAACTGATTCAGTACTTTTTTCTCTGTAACTATGATATGTAGGTTGATTGTTCTCATTATACTGTTGAAAAAGAACATTTTATGATAGAGGAAATGAAATTGACTTTTCTGGGAGGCCATCATTATAATCATCATCATATTCATCATATATAGTCAAATAAACAACAACTTCAATATTGTCTAACAAGAAAAAACTTGGGATATCAACCTGTTATTCAACAAATTGATTTGCAAACTCATCTTCTTGACTGTCTACAAATGAATATATGAAACAATCAACTCCATGCTTGTCATGGGGTGGATCAAAAACTACATAAGTACCTTCTCTTTCAATAAGTGGAATATAATTCTTTGCAAATTCATTTACATTCAAAACTTCAAGAGGACCTATGATATCATCAATTTTATGCTCAAGATTCCAGTCAAACATTCTTTGTTCATATTCATTCTCATGTCCTAGAACAACCAACCCTTCACTTTGAATCTATTTGCATGCTAGGATATTGTGTTGAATCTCCTGAGCATAATTGAACATTTTTTATAAGGTCTCAGGTCTTCCTTCCATCATGAGGAAAGGAAAATCTGGGTAAAGAGTAGTGGTATACTGGAACATGGAAGCAGCTTCAGTGGGTTGAATTTATTTGGGCAGATCAGAATAAATAATGGAAAACTTCCTAATGAATGTGGAAATGGTCTCATTTCTTTTCCTTTTCAAGGCATAAAATTCTGTAAGTTGTAGGTCTATAGATTTCTTCTTACCCCAAAACTTCGAAAAAACACTCTTCAATTCTTCCCATGAGCTAATCGTCTCTAGATTCAAATGTTTAAACCAGTCTTTGGTATCTCCTTTCAAGGATTGAGAAAAAACCGTCATACAAACACCATCATGGTCAATCTCAAGAAAATCTATAAAATGCTCAAACCCTTGGATGTGTTTTTCAACTGTGATGGCACCAAGTTCTCCATCAAACACAGGTAGGTATTCATAGTTCTTTGGAGGAAAATCATGAAGGATGTCGGGTAATTTTAAGGGTCTGTATCTGTGCTAGTTATTGGAGGGTGTTGGATCAAGTACATTAAGTGAAATATTAGCCTTGGTTTCATGAGGCTTATAAACTTGGTTGTGATTATCACATGGCTCAGATGGGAGATTTTTATCAAAATCAGTGATAAACTGAGGGGATATGTGTACAATTTTAAGAGGAGGATATATAATTTCAAGATTATCATGATCATCATTTGCATGTAGAAGGTGAAGAAAAATTTGTTTAGCATGTTTAGAAAAGGACAAAAGGCAATTTGCAACAATAAATGTAATGTCTTGGAAAAAACTCAATTTTAGGTACTTGTTTTCTCCCATGATGCCTTTTCATACCTCTGTCAAGGGATCTCATCTTCAGGAAGTGGAGTCACCAATGGTGTTTAGGAAGCTGGATTCTGCATTGAGGGTGGAGTCGCCAGTGAAAATTTAAATTTCTGGATTCTTCTACCAATGGAATCACCTTCAAGCCAATTTTTCGATGTGTGGAGCCACCAGAGTAGGAATACAACCAATATGTGGTTAAGTGTCTACTGCTCTCATACCTTAGAACTCAACCATGTCGTTCTTTCCCAGGGAAAATTTTTCAATTTCTTCCCCGACAACGACGCCACAATGTTAGCACTCTGTAAATCTATTTGGCTGGAAGACAGATGACAGAGGTAACTATTTCAACCAACTCTAGGTTGGATTCTGACCTTTCCAACCAGACAGGGCTCTCTCGGACATACAACTATTTGGGATATTCAAAATATTTGGCAATGTGTGTACAGAGGTCAGATTATTCCATGGTGTAAAATTTAAAGGTGGTAGGAAAAAACAAAAGAGCAGGGCCATTGGGAAATGGGGTCCGTTCCTAAAAAACCAAATATGAAGAGTTATAAGCTATGTATTTCCATAGGGAACATAGGAAAACCAGGTATGATGTTAAGCCAAATAAGTAATGTGAGGTGGCAGAGGAGAGGAGAAGAAAGACTACTATCAGCAAGAGGCGTTTAATATAGGGAAAATCGCTTGGTGAAGTGTTAGAAGAAGCAACATGAGAACTAACTACTATGAATAGAGCACTAATCATGAATGAAGTCTAAAACATTAACCAAAATTGCATAACAAGTATAATCGATATCAGAAGGAGCACCGAAAAAAAAAAATCCTTCTATTACTTATGGATTATTACTAGCAAAAAAACACATTCATGAATAATGAAATACAAGAAGACACATTGAACATCAAGACCGTGATGAATCTCGGTTGTCTCAGAAAAACCTTTTCTTCTTACATTAAAATTTTATAAAAAACTACAAAGTTCTCCAACTACGAGGGAAGACCCCTATCCGGTAAGTCCAACAATTCATTTATCTTTTTGATAGTATATATAGATTCATTACATATGGAATTCAAAACGAATCATCTTCCCCAAAGTTCCAAAAATAGACATTTGTCACGGAAGGAGTAACGTACAATGAACGAACTCCTATCTTCCAGGGGGACGTTATAAACCAAAACTGACATATTTGAGATTTTTATCTTGAATGCCACTTGCTCATATCATTAAAAAATTCTATGAAACATACTTAATTTAGCTTCAAATCTATTTTAGATTGGCAATTTCTTCCTTTAAAGTGTCAAGCCAAGCAGGTTAGTTTTCTCCAACACTCTCAACCACTTCAACTTTAACCTTTGTCTTTCATCACTTGCTCTTTTTACCCTTTCCATCTTGCATCTGACATCTGTCTGCGTTTCCATTGATGATCAAATCCTTCATGATAGGATTTAATATAATTTCATCACCTAACCCCGGTTCATCCACAGACTTTGTATGCAATTTTGTTGCCAATATTCGTGAAGAAAGATTTTCTTTCTTCTTCATTGATAATTTGGTCAGATTATTTGAATATCCCAGTTCATTGGAGGTTGCTTAGTCTATATTCTCCATTTCCCCTCGTTTGTCTGGAAGCACAAGCTTATCTCCCTTATTTGTACAAGTGTTAGATGAATGATTTGAATTGTGGTTACCTCATTCTATAATAAAACATTAATCGACCAAAATAGAGTAATGTCACCCATGCTTTGAATGACAATCGTCATTGAGTGCCAATCATGGGATACCGACAAAATTCCTTTAGGGGATAACGGCTTATCACGTTTGGCCATCGATTTCAAATGATGAGCCTTCGAATCAATTTTTTGGCGGTGCTCACCTAGCATCGCATAGAAAAAAAGTACCCAAACCAGTGTCTCAAGGTGATTTGACTAGCCATCAGCTTTCCCTTTCCACATGCGACCCTTGGATTTGACACATTCAATGGTATTTTGACACGTGACATTGAGGTGTGATTGAGCGGTTTCGATCTCACCCTCTTTCCCCCCCCGATATGTGTTTGGTGGCACCACATGGCCTCGAGATGAAACCTCAGTATTCTTATTGACCCTCTTTTGAGGGATTAACCTCCGTGTTAGTTCTTGGCCTGATACGCTCCATGACTATTGATCGACAATGCCTTGGATCCATGACCTTCTGGGTTCCATCCACTTCACACCTCTGCTATATTTAGCCACATCCACTAGATGTGACCCTGTCTGCTAGTCTATTGCTCCTCTATACTGATTTAGCCTCATGCTAAGTCCCGATACTTGAAGTACAAAAAATTGTTACAGTGATAGCACCCCCCAAAACATTCCCTTATAAAGGGAATGTTGGTGCTAGCATTATCTCATAAGTCAGGTGTCCAATAATCTAGTTGGTTGATCATGACTATATTTCCTTTATGGGGAAAACATATGATGTGAAATACAGTGGATGAAATAGCCTTCATTGTGTAGAACCAAGTGTGAACCAAGAGTATATTATAATCGAGCATGGAATCTACCACTTAGACTTATACAAAGATAGTCTTCCCCTCGAGTTCGATGGGTAAGGGGGTCAAAATTTTGTGAGGTTTGAAAGAATGTCCATCAAAATATTTTAGGATGGTTGGAGATGTGGTGAGATGTGGAAAACCAAGGGATTTCCAACATGACAAAGACATAATGCAAGTGTATTCTCCTTCGTTGATCACCGTATGAAAGATATTCTTCTTCACAAAACCAAGTGTGATTTGCAATGCCAGTTGGTGTGAGATATGTAGATCACTTTGCTCTATGTCAAAGGAAATAATATTGGACTCCAAAGGGTCAACTCCCCCCATGGATGATAGCAAGTTTTTCTATTGTGAAGGAAAAATATGCAATAATTCGAGTGTTGACATAACACATGGTGCTTGGGAGAGATATTCCACTATGATATTGTGTTGAGCTGTTTGGGAATTCATATTATGATTAGTTCGTTGAATTACCCCTTTTGGAGGGATAATTGTAGGTTTGAAAGCTAGTTTCTCTAAAGTGATAGGGCCATTGGGTGGTATAGTCTATGTAGGGTCCTTTGATGAAGGCTCCCATTCTTGGGAATCATAGTTATTTTCTCGGGTGGATAGTTCCACCACATATTTAACCATTGTAATATTTGTGGATGAGAACTCTGCATTGTCCATGGGTGGCGGTGCAGGAATTGGTTTCATCATTTGTTGTTTTTGGGAGAAAGGATTGGTTAATATTGTTGGTTGAAAAGGATATCCCTATCACTTGAGGTATTGATGAAACTCATTCACGAGATGGAAGTATTTGGTGAAGTGGTCCTCCTTACATACCATGCATAGATATTTGAACTTTCTTTTTCCCCCAACATTGAGGTCTTGGGTGTTTTATTCTCCTGCTAGTTAGAAGATTGTTTTGATTTACCCTTGTTTTTCTTCATTCCTCCAGATTGTTGGGATGAAATGGATTGAACCACATTCACTTTGAATGTTTGTGGATGAAAGAGAGGGTACTAGTATGCGATTGTGTCATAGACTGTTGTTATACAGAGCCTACTATGCCATCGGAATGGGCTCCCAGAGTTAGTTTGGATGAATTATTCGATGGTTGATGAGAATGAGAGATTAGATCATATAGTGTGACTGACTGGGAATATATCGGGTCTAAATATTGAGAACTATTTATCTCTTTCCCCTCAGTAACATCACCTCCCATGGTGACGTCTCTAACAATGGGCGTGAAATGGATTGAACCGCATTCACTTCGGATGTTTGTGGAGGAAAGGGAGGAGACTTGGAATTGGTACCAGTCTGTGATGAGAATGACTGATCACTTTCCCATCAATAACATAACCTCCCATGGTGACGTCTCTAACAATGGGCGTGAGGAGTGACTTTGTGAACCAATATTTCAGGAGTTGGTCCTGAATATTGAATTTAATCAACCGTCATCATCGCCTACATTCATGAATATGGTCATAAATATGGGTGGAGGTGGATTGTCAAAGCGAGGTTAAAATCCCAGTACCAGTATCATATTGAATAGGAAGTTGGAAGTGATTCAGGAAATCCATGGCAAGATTATTAAAATTGAAAAAGGAGTTTATCGGCATATTGATATGCCATTTTTTCGTCGAACCTGTAAGTGTTCTCTAGAAAATTCTGAACCAAATGGAATCGTCCATCAAGGAGTTAAAAGAACACCAAATATGGAAGGTCATGACGTGGTTATTAGGATCTTCTCCAAGTTTGTCGTCAAACTTTGCGATGTTGGATGGTATTTTTGCAGGGATAGGGGCCAAAACAAGGCATGATGTATGGGATCGTTTATCAAATGCGACAAATATGGAAGTTCCAACGTATCCAAGAAATGAATTTTTCGGTTTGATTGTGGATACTGGTAGTGTGGATGTGGCATCAGAGTACCAATAGGACCATATGCACATTGGATGGCATGTTCAAAATTGACAGTCCACCCATATATGGTTGAACAACATGGGGAGTGTGGAACCTGGGGTTCATCAGTTGAGTGGGAAAATATCCTTGCAGAGGGATTATCATCATATTAAGTTGACCCCATGGAGTATTTGGCACTCTTGGATACGGTAAACCACTATAAATATCTGTAGGGTTTGATGGAACATTTTTCCCCTAGGATTGAGGTGGTTTTCTAGTGTGGGATTGTACCTAGACTAGTGGTTGACCTCCAACTGGTTGCTTCTTAACTGGTGGTTGACCCCAAACAGATTGTTTCCCCCCAACTGGTTGTTGGATCCAAGTAGGTTGTTGTTTCCAAGGTGGTGGTTGTGATATAGATGAATTTTTCCCCCTAGTTTGTTGTTGTCCCCATATCAAATATTTTCCCACAACTGAAGGTTTCCCTCGAACTAAAACCCTACCTACAACTGAAGGCTGATCCCCAGTAGGAGACTAACCCATAAATGAAGGCTTCCCTCTAGAAGGGTACTGGACTACAGATGAAGGTGGTCCTCTAGTTGTAACGTTCCCCCCAAGTGTATGGTGAACAATTTTTGGAACTATCATTAGGTTAACACCTTGATTGGGTTGAGGAAAAATGAAACTACTTATCACCACACCTAAGGTAGAAACACTGCTAGCCACTAGACTAGAAGGATTCCATAAATGATGACCAAGTAATCTGCTTGGTGTATGCATGTGTGAAGCTAGAGTTGGGAGAAGAGAAGTTTTACTCACTGACTGTTGAGTCGAGGTAACATGGGTGAATGACATTTCCCACAAAGAAGTGGAAGCAATGGTAATGTATTCTAGAGCAGCTATCTCAGGATCAAGTTGGGGGATCAATATTCCATATGTATAGTTAGATGTTGATGCATGCATGCTAGACAATTTCCTACTATACACATTGGGTGGAAAATGGTAAGTAGAAAAAGCATCATGATATCTCATTGATGGAAACTCAATGAGTGGTTTACCAAAAGGGCCAGTCAAAGGTGGATTTTTAGAAGAGTGAAAACATTCTTGCATGGTTTTGACCACTCCTTCAGGCTAGTCACTTGGGGGAGATAAGCTCCCAATTTCATAAGCAAGCCCTTCGTTAATAGTTCCTTAGTTATAAGGGTTATATGGAATATTGTGTTCTTTTATATCCAACCCTTGCATTCTTCGAGATATTCAGAGACCTTGGTCTGATACAGAGAAAGTATAATAGAAATAAAAATCCCTAAGGCCAACTATAGATGTCAAAATAACAATGACCTAAGAAAAAATCTACAAGTAATCAACCAAACAAAAATAGATGTAAGGATATTCTGAAGATGGGATGTCAAGCCGTCAGTGAATATATGAGAAGCAGTTACCCCAACCTCCATGTAACATCCTTTCTCGATGCAAGAAACCCTCTCTTCATGAGATCACCCTCCAAGGTTACTGAAAGTGTGATATGACGTCTGCCCCAGGTATTGTGGGAAGGCCCCCATAGTCACCTCTATAGATACCTAGGAAAGGTAACTAGGGTTTCCAACTTACAGTCACCCTCCGGGGAGGTATAGTCGATGGTCGAGACCGAACATATGGATAAGATAAAAAAAATTGAAGCTCTTCTAGAGGACCGAAGACAAGTGGACTAGTAACAATATTGAGTACCTTGAATAGATTTGAGATTCATGAAGCCCTGAGATGAAATGAACCAGTAACACTCAAGAAACTCCCGTAATATACATTTGTTCCTCTACGATTGGTTAATTTTTTGAGGGGTAATATATGCTTCTATTCCGCACATGAACTCATGTTTATCCCCTATGTTAGAGGGGGTTATTGGCTATGCCTATACAACAGTTGGATTTTATCCCTCTTTAGTGTTATGCATTCTTATGTAGTAGTCTTGGACAATTTACTCACTTTTCCTTGTCCAATGACTCTAGATCTAAGCTATTGTTGGTGTACTAAAACAAATGTCTAGTTAATTTTATTAGCGCGTTGCTTGATTTTCATAAAAAAAAATCACTCATAAGGTTGTATGAAGTTGAAACTAATGATGTGATGACTTGACTCCAAAATGATGCATAAATAATGAAATGCAAAAAAATTTATTTCAATGAATTCTATCTGTGGGAAGGAGAAAATATATTTTTCTTCTTAATGTAAATAAACACCCAAAAGCATGCCACTTTCGCTTTTCTTTTTTCAAATGGAAAAAATTTGAAATTTGAAACTATCAAATTAATATTCATAAAATCCCAAACAAAAACAATCTCTTTCAACTATGTACCAAGATGCTCCAACTACGAAAGTATGATGCAATTTTTTTTTTTTCTTTACAAATCACATGAAAACTCGAAAGAGACACTTCGTTTTATTTTAATTTTAATCAAAATGAAAGTATACAATGACACTTTTTGAATAACTCAAAAGCGAATGAAGGTGGATGAAACAAACACCCAAGGAACAAAAGATTCAAACATAAGAATGTCGTCAACGCAAAACTCAAGCTTTCAATGGTAGAAAAACGTTTTCAAATAACTTGAAAAAATACCACACTCTAAGATTTATACACAAGAGAGTTGTATTTGTTTAAAAAATGGAAGGAAATCTAAAGGAAAACCCAAAAGAATTTTAAAAATGAATGGAATCTCTTCACAAAATTACCATCATCACTAAAAGTCCGAAGGAATGGGATTAGATGACATAAACTATACCCACAAAACAAAAAATGTTTTTCATCAAATAAAAAAAATGGCACACAAAAGGAAATTTTCCAAATGAATTTGAAAAATATTCAAGCAATGACTATTGGGACAGGTATGAGATAGATCTGGAGGAGTGGAAGAAAAGACATAGACATATCTAAGCTTTGTTTGAAGGATGCCCCTTCAAAAAATGTATTTTAGAGCATGGTCGCTCCTTGTAGAGGGCTAGAGGGTGACCAAAAATACATGGTCTTTCCTAGTAGTGTAATTATTAGGGTGGTCGCTCCCTACAATGGAGAAACTGGAAACCAAACGGGTTTGGTCTCTCCCTGCAATGGAGAAAATAGAAACCACAAAGTTTTGGTCGCTCTGTGGTCACAGATCACCCGCAACTTCATTTGTGCAAGTGAAAAAACTAATAGAAATGAGACATATCTATCATATATGGGTTTGAAAACTTACAAATAGCCTCTAAAAAGACTTATGGAAAGATTGAAAATAAAAAATAGGGCTTAAAACAGGAAAAGATCTCGAGAATATGAATTCAAAAGTTGAGGAAGAAACTGACTAAATAGTAATGACTTCCCTAACAAAGTCTCTAGTCTGTTGCAAGGTAAATGAATCTTGCAGGAGTTACCTCCCTTAGGCTCGTCCTAGACCTAAGACATAATAGATATGCAAGCAACGGATTTTCCTAGATATAATTTATACACGAAAATAATCTACGAGTTGATGGAATGAAAGGTTTACTCGATGTTCAAACAATTTTCACTGCACACTCCTTAGTTGTTATCTTCCTCAAAGATGCTCTTTGCTCTTACCAACATGGATCTGCACACATAGGGACACAAAGAAACGTTTCACAATATCAAATGAATCATGTATAAAAGGATAATATGTCTAGTGACATAAAATAAGAATGTCAATTCCCTACAAAGATCATAACAATTACATACAATCAAGTAAGGAGGAAAATATTGTACATCTTCTATTAATGGACAAATGGTTTACAAATTACAATCAATGAAGTTGATGCAGCCTTTTCCCAAGTTCCTTGCCCAAGCTCTATAATCAAACTTCCAGATTAAGTTTTATTTCTCTTTTCTCCCCCCTTTTTCCCATGAGATACCCCCATTATTTATATGATAGTAGAGATAATATCATAGGGTAGTTTGGATAAGATATCCATGACCAAGATGAAAATATTATTGAGTTTGAGCCATGAAAAAATCGGGTTTTAATCTCATATCATGAAACTAATCCTAAATACGGAATAACAGACCCAGTTGCACCATGTATTCTTGTAGAGAGTGATTGGTCACCCTTTGCAAGAGGATAAGGAGAAACCAACACTTTATGTTCACAGGCTGCAAAGGGGAAACCAACGATCAGGAAAAAAGGGACTACAAACTCAGGGGAAAAGTGGTATGATTCAATGTTTCAGACTGCTAACCCCTAAATGATGTCCATCAATTGATAAGGTGGAAAATAATTGTATAAAAATATCATATTAATAAGATGTTTTAAGAGATTCCTAAACCATTATCAATCTCAATTTTAAGATCTGTTAAGAGGTTGGTAGGTTCCAAGGATAAATTTGAGCTTGGAACTAATCAAATATGAATATTTTGACTTGAACCAAAAACAAAAGTTTATAATTGGGAACATGTAAAACCTAAATTTTTAATTTTCATTGTAAGTAAGTGAATTTTTTGCATATTGAACTAACATTTACTATTGTTATGCCCATTTTTGCAATTTTACTACATTTTGGAGACTTCTAATGGTTATATCTCTGTCATATGAACTCTGAATGATGTGATTTTTTTTATAAGTGGATATTTTTAGGTCTATTCAAGGTTTGTTTTCTAAAACTTCCCCTAAAATTCAATCCTTGGTAGATTTGTGAGTGATATTGAAACAACCACCATCAAAATATGATTTTTGGTAGTGATTTTGAAAATCCAACCCTAAAATATTTATTCTTGAGCTTTTTGAGGTGATTATTGAAAATCAATGCTAAAGACACTTTTGGGGGTGATTTTTGGAGAACTTTCCCTAAAACACTTTTAACAATGGTTTTGGGAGGACAACACTGGGCCTAATCATCACAGAAAAGGGTAAATTATTGTAATGTAAGCCATAAAGGAAACTTTTATGTCCTACAACTATGTCTTTTGGCCTTGATAAATTGTTGTAGTGGAAACATTAAAATTACAACCATATCCCATTGTTGTCGTGGTTTGGGCTTTGCACGTATCCTAGGTGCTAAAATGGAAACCGTCATGGCCTAATACCCCATATTTTAGGAACATAACATGAAATGGATATAGTGAACTAACTTTGGTGCATCAATCCTTAAAATGGTGCGAAAATATCACTTATAGGATAAATATTCCCTATCCATGGCATGTGTGGTGGTCTAAGACATCACACATGGCCCATGAGTCTCTAAAGAAATTTCTATGATCTTGTACCATGTTGTTTGACCCTAGACCATTCCTTAAACCATGAGAACAATGCTTCATGTTACAAATGTATTTGAAATTGACATTGTTATATCACATAGGGCATGTGTGATGGCCTAAAGCCCTAAGCATGGACCATGAACTCCAAATATAAATAATTTTATGTCTTACGTCTTGTTTGTTTGACATTGGATTGAGACGACCAATTTTAACTCACAAGACACAATTTTCCTATTTAAAACCTATGATGTGGTGCCTTGAGACTCTTTTCAACATAAATTGGGATCTCTAAAGATAAATTATAAGGCATAATACCTTGGTTGTATGGGTAAATAAAAATAAAACATAAGTTAAGGTAAATATCAACATCAAATTTAAAAAACTAGTACTAAATTTCAAATACAAATAAAAAGGATAGAAATTAAGTGCATTAAAGGATCAAAATTGACAACCTATAATTGTTGTGATTAGGTGAACATATCTCGCGACAATAACTGATTGTCAATGTTATCCCCTACCCTAGGTATAAAAAAGGAGATTATGTCTCGAGGCCCACATGTCCTATACATGGAGTGTCGAGAGTCGGATGACTTGAGCATGGTCTTGGAGGGCCCCTCTTTTATTTAGTGCAACCCATTTATCAACAACAACAATAACCATCCCACTAGCCTGGTCTTGAAGTAGAAGCAAGTATTTGTCCATGCAGTAATGAGTCTGGGTATCATGGTATGTGTCACTCTGATTGTTGAAGCACTTGAGTATGTTGCATTGAATTCTCCTTCATTTCATAACTTTTTCTTGAAAATTATGCTTTTTACCTTGTTCATACCTGGAAGGGTGACATGATGACATAGTAAGTTGATCTCCCTTTAGGATGGGTTTCCATTGGGTGGGTCTATGAAAGGTCATCGTCCATTCCCTCCATACTTACCACTTTCCATATTTATTCCTCTCATTTCCCCCTTACCTTTGTTCGGACATTGGGATTTTCCACACTAGGAAGGGTTGTAACATGCCTTTTGGGAAGAAGGGGATAAAGTCCTAGAGGGTAAAAGTAGCTAGAAATAATTAAAAGAAAAAAATTAAACCTTTGAGATGCGTCACCCAGGGAATCTCAAAAAAGTAGTAAAAATATTCTCAGTAAGAAAAGGGAAACCATAAGATAAATAAACACTCAAGGTATTAGTTGGTGAATGGGAGGTATCATCGTGAGCTGACCTATTATGACCATGGAAATGTAGTGGTATGACGCTACCATCTATCTGGTCACAAAACCAAGGTAGTATCTCTTGGTGGCATAGCCAAGAGAAAGTGGGTCTCATCACAAGCCATCCTTCTCATCTTCGTGAAATTCTTGTGGATAACATTGTCACCTCTAGTCACCAAGAAAGGAAAGTGTCCCTCAACTCTTCCCTTGAAGAATAAAATAAAAGGATCAAAAGAAATGAAGATAAGAATAAAATGCAGTGAATGGGCTAGGAAACAATGAAATCTATGACAAGGTGTAGCTCGCCCTCTACAAAGGCACCCACAGGTAAGATCTACATTTCCCTGTTATCATTGCACCCCATGCCGAAACACTTACCCCATGCCACCTCACACATTTACATGACCTATATTTATTCTCACCTGGGAAAAACCCTAAACTCAAGGAGGACTAGCTCAATAGGACACCCTAAGACCCTCTCCAAACCTGACTTTTTAAATTGCATAATGTCTTTGAGAATTTGTCTGGGTAAAGGGGGGTTTGATGCACATGTTTGGGTGATTTAATTATTGGATGTGATTTACATGTTATGATCCTTATGACTCATAAACCCTGGGAGGGCATACTTGTTGTTGTTGTAGGACTTTTCCCAGTGGACAACTACACGTGGGGGAATGATTATCTCAGAATTACATGGGGATAAAATCCCATAGATGGATGTTGTAACCATAGCTAGGGGCAAGAAGACATTAGAGACTTGCACCAGGAAGAAATAAGGATGTTTCCCTTGGAGACACTTTGGCAGACCTAGACCCAGTGGGATCTTGCTCTTCCACCTGGGCATTTACCTTTAACAACCCATCACATCACCATTATGACCCTGGACATCATCCAGAAATAGAGTTTTCATTTTGAGGAAAGTTGTGAGATGGTTGGCATGTGTGTGCATTATTCAGAGCCTTTGGAGGTCAAACGCTATGCATTTGGAGCCCAATGTTCCACCTTGGGGGTCCAACGTCACCATAAAAGGGAATGGTGTCACCCTTATGGATGATTTACATGCTAATTAATTTTATTTATTCCAAATTTGAAATTATTTGTAAATTGGTTAGGTCGCCCTTATTTTGACCAAAAAAATAATTAATGGTCAAAATTCTATATAAATAAACATAAAGTACTCTCATTTTTACATCATAACTCCTCACACAAGAGGAGAGGTCTGAAATTTTCTTCCTAGAAGGGATATTGGCTGAAATTGTGAGGCACACTCTTGTATAAGACTGATTTTTTGCAAGTTGGATCAATCATGGAAGCTTTTATGGTGATCTTGCATGGTGTTTCATCATTATTCTTGGTGAAAGTAGGTAAAATCTGTATTTGTTTTCATCTATTGAATGGTTTATATATGGTTTTATTTTCTCATACAATATTATGAAATTGCATGATATGCTTAATGCTTGAAGTAAGGAACTTAAATTGATACTTTCTTGCTTTCTATTTGCCAATATTTGCATTGAATTGATCTAGTAACTAGTGAAACCCTAGAGCCCTAGTTTCCTAGCACTCTAATTTTTTGACGTAGTTATCTTTGCCTAAGTTCGTATCCCATAATAAGCCCAAGGAAAGCAAGGTGCTAAGGGCCTAGAATTTCCTACACCCTAGTATCTTGTTTTCTTGAGGAAAATGCATAGGGGGACTTAAGTTACTACTTATCCTATGCACTCCTCTTGGAATTGTGTGCACTATCAAAATTGATTAGCAGCCTTAGAAGAATCCATCCACTTGACTCCATAATCCCTAGAAGGCACTAGTTCTAGCTTCTCTCTTATTGAATTATTGATTAAACACTCAAACTCTCTTCCTTGAAGCTTTTGCTAACTTTTACTAACCCTAAACTAGACTAGTTGATTAACTAACTCATTGTTGTTGCAAATCACTACTACAACCATAGTAATTCATGCTAATTTGTTGCATTCACCTACATAACTTGCACCTATCTCACTCAGAAATTTCTTGTGACAATTGCCAGTCAATCTACTAGATAAATGCTAAGTTTACATGGTGTTTCCTTGCAATTTTGAGCACTAGAATTTGTTGTTGTTACAAAATATTGCTACAACCATGTAATGGTAGAAAATTCTATGCATAAGTGACATTAAATGCTAGCCAAACATTGCCAAATTTTCTTGCTACAATTAATTATCATTCATCCTACTTAAAGCTACATTTTCTTGTCTTTTTCAATCAATTTCAAGGCACGTTTTTTGCGGTTGTTACACAATACTTATTGCTATTGTAGACTATTACATTGATGCAAATTTATATAAACTAGCCTAGTTTTTGAAGGTTCGTGGTCTTAAAAGGAACTAACATCGTATTTTGTACTTGATATCTACCATATTTTCTTTGTTGTCTTGTTCTGGGTAGGTACACTCCATTTTTACCATTGCTCCATTCCTTAAAGACCTTAAGAATATTTTGAATTGAGTGACCAGTGAGAGTGGGGTTTTCTTGCATTCTTTCATTAGTCTTATCAACCCTTTAGGTCACTGGAGATGTCTCCCTTGGGGTAACTTTGATATACTCCTAAATAGAAAGGGCTTTCCTATTAAGGTGGTAGTGATAGGTCACCCCCTGTTATGCCAATCTGGTATTTACTTGCCTTGGGATTTGGGCAAGTACAGATTGTGCGATAACATGTTGGCGTTGTTTCCGGGGAACACTGAGTCAATATTCTTCAACGACACGTTTTCGGTAAGAATTTATCTAAATCCTTCTTTTCAAAAAGCTTACATGGTGACTCCACTGAGGGTGATTCCCTCATACCTTTGATAATCCTTAAGAGGATATCTGGTGACTCCACTAACCTTTTCCAAGGTGCCACCTTACTCTCAATTTTGTGATATTTCCAAGTTATGGGATCATGGCACCCTAGGAACAAGTGTATCTAACTATTGATTTCAAAATTTTTCAAGGATACCAACATTATGTTGATGCAAAATGGTTCAACAACTCTTCAATATTTGAAGGCCTCCCAATTACTCACATTCTAGGATTCTTGAAGTATAAGTGAGATAGAATTGGAAGGGGAGGATTTTCTGGTAAAATTGTTCTTAGTTTCTCTTCCATATTTTTGCAAGATTGGTTTAAGGGTTGTTGCAAAGATAGGGGTATATCATATTTAATAGACCTCATCAGTAGGTTTATTGAGTTTTTGAAACCCCAATGCCAAACATATGAACATGCCCTTCAAAATCTCACAGTATCCCTAGAGGATGAAGTATTCATCATTGTTATTGTGGAAGATCTTAGGGATGTGTACCATACTCAATACCAAGAACCCTTTGATATAGAAGGAGAGATTTATGAAAAAAATTGTCAAACCCTTGAAGAGGAACAATATTTTTCCCATGATTCGATAAAATGTAGTAAATATTTAACTAAAGAAGTGAATTATGAGGATAAAGCATTAGTATCCACTCCTCCGTCTGATGAATCTCTCTAAGATCATATCTCTCATGCACAAGATGAAGAGAATATGGTTAATAATTTTCCTTTTCAGGTATTTGATGACACTTTATTCTATGATTCAGAAGGTGAAGAAGTAAAGGAACCTTTGAAAGATCTAGGTCCTTCATTTTCTGATGAAGACATGATTAAAGAGATGAATTTTGGGGATGATGTATTGGAACCTCTTCCATTTGATGAAGTCATCCAAGCCATTGACGCTCCTACACAGCAAGAAGTGAATACGGTAAGCTATTTCCCTTTCCAAGCTTTTGATGATGCTTTATTTTATGATTTGGAAAGTGAATAAGTATTAGAGGAGCCCTTAGATGCATTAAATCATTCATGTTACAATAAAGGTAGTGACATGGATGATAATATTGACGAGTTCATACATGTTGGAAGACATAAGTGGATGTGATTGGTTCTAACGAGGATCTCATTTATGATATGGAAGGATATCTTTGAATGTTTCCTTTAAAACAATCATATGGTGTTCCTAATAATTTTGATGTTTGGCAACAAGATGATGATATAATTACAGAAGTTTTCCAAGCACCCAAGGATGACCCAGTGCAATGTTCTCCTAATTATTTTTGATCATACCTTGAGGAATTTGATGAGTATTACTTTGAGCACTTTGATTTATTCTATGATGAAGATTATCAGCTTCCATTGTGCTCAAATTTTGATAAAGGAGAGGACATTGCTTTCCTAAAGCAGGATACTTGTGACAAGGTTATCCAACGAACTTTGATTACTTTACCTCATTATGTCACTAAGGGTGTAGTTGGTAAACATGTCCCTTGTCTTGAATTTTATTCGTAGAAAATCCTTCTTTTAGAATCCAAGGGTAGGTTGAATACTTTAAGAAGAAGTTTAATGTCTCAGTATTTCATCCTTCCCTTAAGAAATTGTCAATCATCCTCTAGGTTCTTACTAGTCCTTTCCCAGGCCTCAAGATGCGATGGCATCCAAGGTATCCAACCTTCAGACTCTTTGAGTCAATCTTTTGAGCCTTTAATTTTTCCCAATCCCTTTCTGAGATGGATTGAGCACTTTCCTAGAAGTATTACTTGGCATTATTTTGTCCCTCCCTCCCACCTCCATGAGATAGACTTTACGATCTCCGATGATATGATACATGTTCTAACTCATGATATTTTTGTGCTTGACTTGTCATTGTTTTGGTTTATGATGAAGCACCAAGGCAAGTTTTATGAGCTATTTCTAGGATGGTTTCACTGGTTATTTTACTACACCTTCCATTCAACCAAAAAGTAAGTAGAGGTAGGTAGGCATTTGCATCCATTGTACATACAATATGCATATCATTTTAGTATAGTTGTAGTTTCAATTTCACATTGTATTTCTCCATTATGTATATATGCATTCTTATGATTATATTCTAGATTATACATCATCTCTATTTTTTATAAAATATATGAGAAAGGGGTGATATCACCATCCTAAGGATTACTGAAGCATTTTTTTGAGATCTAGAAGACACATGCCATACCAGATATGTTGAGGTTCTCATGCGCTCTACATGTGAGCACATGCCCCCGAGTTGGAGCTAGATGTTATCCCATACCCTAGGGATAACTAAGGATATCATGTCTCAAGGCCCACAAGTCCTAGACATGGAGTGTCGAGAGTCGGATGACTTGAGAATGGCCCCGGAGGGCACCTCTTTTCTTTAGTGAAACCCATTTATCAGCAGTAGCAGTATCCATCCCACTGGCTTGGTCCTGAAGTAGAAAAAATTCTTTCTCCATGAGGTAATGAGTCCAGTTATCATGGTATGTGTGACTCTAATTGTTGAAGAACTTGAGTATGTTGCATTGAATTATCCTTCATTTCATAACATTTTCTTGGAAATTATGATTTTTAACTTGTTCATACAGGGAAGGGTGACATGATGCCCTAGTAAGTTGATATACCTTTAGGATGGGTTGCCACTGGGTGAGTCAATGAAATTTCATCATCCATTCCCTCCATACTTACCACTTTCCATATTTATTCTTCTCATTTCCCCCTTACCTTTGTTCGGGCATTGGGATTTTCCACACAGGAAGGGTTGTACCTTACCTTTTTGGAAGAAGGGGCTAAAGGCCTAGACGGTAAAAGTAGGTGGCATGAATTAAAAGAAAAAAATGAAATCTTTGAGATGCTTCACCTAGGGATTCTCGAGAAAGTAGTAAAAATCTTCTCAGTAAGAAAAGTGAACCCATAAGATAAATAAACATTCAAGGTATTAGTTGGTGGATGGGAGGTCTCATCATGAGCCAACCTATTATGACCATGGTAATGTAGCGGTATGACACTACCATCTATCTAGTCACCAAACCAAGGTAGTGGCTCTCGGTGGCATATCCAGGAGAAATGGGTCTCATCATGAGCCATGCTTTTCATCTCCATGAAATACTTGTGGATAACATTTTCACCTCTGGTCACCAAGCCAAGAAAGTGTCCCTTAACTCTTCTCTTTAAGAATAAAATAAAAATATCAAAAGCAATGGAGCTAATAATAAAAGGAAGTGAATGGGAAAGGAAACAATGACATATAAGACAAGGTGAAACTCTCCCTCTACAAAAGAACTCACAGGTAAGTTCTACATTTCCTTATTATCATTGCACCCCATTCCCAAACACTTACCCCATGCCACCTCACATATTTACATGACATATATTGGTTCTCACCTTGGAAACACCCCAAACATAAGGAGGACTAGCCCAATAGCACACCCTGAGACCCTCTCCAAACCTGACTTGTTAAATTGCATAATGTCTTTGATCATTTGTCTGGGTAAAGGGGGGTTTGATGCACATGTTTGGGTGATTTAATTATTGGATTTTATTTACATGTTATGATATCTGTGACTTATGAACCCCTGGAGGGCGTACTTGTTGTTGTTGTAGGACTTTTCTCGATGAATAGGTACACGTGGGGGAATGATTAGCTCAGACCTCCATGTGGATAAAATCCCATAGATGTATGTTGTAACCCCATCTGGGGGAAAGAAGACATTAGATACTTGCACTGGAAAGAAAGAAGGGCATTTCCCTTGGAGACACTCTGATAGACCTAGACCTAGGGGGATCTTTCTCTTTCACCTAGGTGTTTACCTTTGAGAGCCCATGAAATCACCTTTATGACCTTGGACATCATCCAGAGCTAGGGTTTGCATTTTGAGGGAATTTGTGAGTTGGTTGGCACGTGTGGGCATCATTCAAGGCCTTTGGAGGCCAAACGTTTTGCATCTAGAGTCCAACGTTCCACCTTTGGGGTCGAATTCCATCATAGAAGGGAATGATGTCACCCTTAGGGATGATTTTACATGCTAATTAATTTTATTTATGACAAATTTGAATTTATTAGTAAATTTTCCAGGTCGGCCTTATTTTGACCAAAAAATTAATTAAAGGTCAAAATTATGTATAAATAAACATAAAGTACTCTCATTTTTACATCATAACTCCTCACACAAGAGGAGAGGTATGTAATTTTATCCCTGGAAGGGCTATTGGCTGAAATTGTGAGGCACACTCTTTTATAAGGATGATTGTTTGCAAGTTGGATCAATCTTGGAAGATTTTATGGTGATGTTGCATGGTATTTCATGATTATTCTTGGTGCAAGTAGGTAAAATCTTCATTTTTTGTCATCTATTAAATGTTTTATGTATGGTTTTATTTTCTCATACAAGATTATGAAATTGTATGATATGCTTAATGCTTGAAGTAAGGAACTTAAATTGCTACTTTCTTACTTTATATTTGTTAAGATTTTCATTGAATTGATCTACTAACTAGTGAAACCCCAAAGCCCTAGTTTCCTAGCACTCTAAGGTTTCGACCTAGTTATATTTTCCTAAGTTCTTATCCCATAAGAAGCCTAAGGAGAGAAAGGTGCTAAGGTCCTAGAATTTCCTACACCCTAGTATCTTGTTTTCTTGAGGAAAATGCATAGGGGGCCTTAAGTTACTAATTCTCCTTTGCATTCCTCTTGGACTTTTGTGCACTATCAAAATTGATTTGCAGACTTATAAGAATTCATCCACTTGACTCAATAAGCCCTAGAAGTAACTAGTTCTAGACTCTCTCTTATTGAAAGATTGATTAAACACTCAAACTCTCTTCCTTGAATCTTTTGCTAACTTTTACTAACCCAAAACTAGATTAATTCATTAACTAACTTGCTGATGTTGCAAATCACTGATACAACCATACCAATTCATGCTAATTTTCTGCATTCACGTACATAACTTGCACCTAGCTCACTCAGAAATTGCTTGTGACAATTGCCAATCAATCTACTAGATAAATGCTAAGCTTACATGGTGTTTCCATGCAATTTTGAGCACTAGAATTTGCTGATGTTACAAAAGATTTCTATATCTATCTAACTGCATCAAATTCTCTTCATAAGTGACATTAAATTCTAGCTAGACATTTCCAAATTTTCTTGCAACAATTATATATCATTTGGCCTAGTTAAAGCTACATTTTCTTGTCTTTTTCAAGAAATTTCAAGGCATATTTTTTGCGGCTGTTACAAAATACTTATTGTTGTTGTAGACTGTTACATTGTTGTAACTTTATATCAGCTAGCATATTTTTTGAAGGTTCATGGTCTTAAGAAGCACTAACATCATATTTTGTAATTGAAAGCTACCATATTTTCTTTGATGTCTTGTTTTGGGTAGGTACACTCCATGTTTACTGTTGCTTCATCCCTTAAAGACCTTAAGAACCTTTTGAATTGAGTGACGAGTGAGAGGGGGGTTTTATTGCATCATTTCCTTAGTCTTATCATCCCTTTAGGTCACTGGGGATGTCTCCCTTCGAGTAACTTTGATATACTCCAAAACAGAAAGGGGTTTCCTATTAAGGTGACAGTGATAGGTCACCCTCTGTTACGTTAATCTTGTATTTACTTGCCTTGGGATTTGGGAAAGTACAAATTGTACGATAACAGTCACCATTATTTTGATATAGTTTTGGTGATGGGAATTAGGGGATTATTACCTGGTTTGGTCACAAAAATAGGAATTGACAATGGGCCTAGAAAGATTTCCACTAATTTAGTTGTGAAAACATTAATTATCAATGATCCTAAAAGGTCATTGACTATTTTAGTCACAAAAATGACTTTAATGGTTTTCTTTTTGTGAACTTTATAGCCTTTCCAAACCCTAAGTGGATGTAAGGTGCACTATGTACTGCATCTTTGATAAGGGATTGGTCCATAATAACATATAAGTTAAAATTAAAAGGTGTATAAGCTACAAGAGAGTCTTCATTGTGTCTTTAAACAACAAATGAGATGGCCCTTGAACAAAATGTTAATAAATGGCCCTTGACATTCTTGAGGGGTGGAATACAAAAACAAGAGAAGATGATGAAAAGTGATGATTTTGATTTTCATCATCGTCATATTCATGAATAAAAATAGGAATGCCATCATCATCATCATATTCATCATTTTAATCATTTTCATCATCGTTGTTTTCACCACTGTTAATCAACAGTGTTGGCATACTACTCCTCATCATCATCGTCAGTGTCATTGCCATCATCGCCATTGTCATCACAATCACCATCCTTATCATTGTCATATCGTCCTGATCGTTTACATCAATGTCATCACCATAATCAACATTGTCATTTTTGTTGTCATCGTCATCATCTATGCTATTTGATTGCTAAATTATATGAATTCAGTGATATAGTGATTTGACTACTAAACTCTACGAAGATATACATACCCTACCACCATCTAGATTTGAGCTTGTGACCTCCAATTAAGAGTAAACATATGTTCTTAATTTATTTGTGATTTTATAACTTTTGGTTATATCAATTATATATTATATATTATATATAATATATATTATATAAATTATAAATTATATATAATATTATAAATTATATATTATATATTATATATAATTTATAATTTATACATTATATATAATTTATATAATATATATTACAACCAACATTTAAAATTGATCTCGCGACCATTGTTAACTCTTCGAACCGATATACCCTACCTTCGCGCCGATATACCAACCTTCACTCCCATATCCGACAATCTAGATCACCACAATATCTCCTCATGACATGATCACCACATTCGACTAGTCATGACCTGATCACCACATTCACTAGCTCCTGAAATCTCTCCCGAAATCCCTATCCTGGCTCGACAGAGGAGACATAGGATCCTATCTCGACATAGGAATGAAAGAGGAGATAGAGGAGCCCGACTCGACATAGGAGCGATAGAGGATACAGAGGATCCTGACAACCCTATCTCGAGTGACATTGGAGATAAAGGATCCCTAGATAGAGTGAAGGAGGATCCCTAACTCGAGCAATGCCACAAAATCAATAATTTTTTTCAATATCCTAAGCCTGCAAATTCTATAAACCCTAACCCACTAAGGCCTGGGATTGAAACTCTTTTAATCTGCCTTCATGATTTTAGGAACTACAACATTACAAAAGTCAGAGATTTATTGTCTCATGGTAGGTGGGGCTATGATGCAGGGTCCTCTCCTTCGATGTAGGAAAGCTTAAGTGAGTATCCTTCTACCCAAAACCCTATCTCTAGAGAATAAAAACGAAAATGTACATGTGGGAAATGATTGGAGATTGTTTTATTGATAAATAACATTTTTTTATTTTATCTCATAATGATGGATTAGGTTCACATTTTGAATTATGGTGTTATAATGACGCATTGGGTTCACAAGATATTTATGACTAACACGATATCATAGATGTAAAAATAAAAATGTTGTCTATGCATGGCAATGAGATAAGGTGGGAGAAATGAAGGTATTTATATTATTAAAAATTTTCTTATTCCCATTGGTTGGTACATGTGTGATATTAACATTAACATAGAAAATAAAAGTGAGAGGTCAAGTTTAGGGATTAAAAGGAAAAGTTCTTTTCCTTTTATGGAGACTCATTATTCGGGTGAGTAATGGAAATGTTTCCATTTTTATTACTCAGGTGAGTAATGGAAGTGTTTCCATTTTTATTACTTAGGTGAGTAATGGAAGTGCTATGATTTTTATCTAGAGTAATCTATTTATCATTATTCTCATAAACATTGTTCCATGTGAAATATATCATTGGAAAAAGGAGGCACCTTACATTAAAATAGTTGTAGTTGTATGATTCCATGTGAAATACATCATTGGAATAAAGAGGTATCTTACATTAAAAAAGTTGTAGTTGAAGAGGTATGTTTTGTAAATTGTACATTGAGATAGTTATTATATGTTTTCTATGTAATATAGATTTTGTGAAAACCTTATAGGTACTTCTCTCCAATAATATCTACAAAGAAAGTCAGCTTGACAGCTCGAGAATTGATCCTATGATCTCTTGCTCTCAATTCATAGCACTTAACCACTCAAATTATCCCACTAGACCTAAAATTTTTGAAGGACATGAGGTGGGTTTTGATCATGAAGAAAGATTAAAAGAAGGGTACAATTTAACTCCTCCATATGCTAGAAATAAAATTGGCCAAGGTGGAATTGCCTCCTACTTTATAAGAATAATAAACCATGGAATATCCAAGTCAAGTTCCCTTACACATGATAAACATAGGTATGTAAATACTATAATATAAACAACCTCTATGTTTCCATGAATTCATTCAAAACATGTAAGTCCTTCAAGGTGGGAACCCTCATTGTTGGCTATGAATAAAATCCTAAAACAATATTGAACAAGATTAAAGGAGTGCACCTTCCATAGTTGTTAGCTACTCCTAATCATGAATACCATCTCTCACCGGCATGCTACCCATAATAGGCACCATAATGCAACGGAACAATCTCTATGTGAGTATCATGTAACTTCTTAAAGGTGGGAATCCTCTTGTGTTAATAACATCTCATGTGAAGGGAATAAAAATTAATGATTACTCCAAAATATAAACAACCCTATCCTCATCAAATTCTCTACTTAAATTCAACTTTACAACCATCATATACAATCTCCAAAATAAAGTGGCTACATGTCATCAAATAGATTAAAAATGGCATGGCTTGCGTGGCTCTCATCTACTTTACATGGCCACTTGGTCATCTAAATAACACAAAAATAGGTATTTAATGGCATAAAAAAAGTGTTAAGTTTAGTACAAAGGTCAGTTCCTTCCAATCTTCATAAATCCTAAAAACTTATGCCCTCCTATTTCCTTAATTGTTGATAGGAGAATGAAAACACACTAGAGATAGAAACATAAAATAATAAATGAATACTCAAAAATAGCAGTGTCCTTATGTTAGAAAAATAGGATCGCGAAGCAATAAAAAAAAAAAAAAATGTGGAAATAAAACACAGAAGATACACAATACAATAGAGACACAGATATACGTGGTTCACCCAATGTGGGCTATGTCCACCAGATAAATTCTCAGGTCCTTCCTTTTTATTATCCAACAAATGAAGGGATACGACCTACAACATACATGTTGTAACTTCATCTTCATTCTCTCACAATATCCTCTCTCGGAATACAAAATTCGCTATGATACATAGTCACAATACATTTCCCTCATAAAAGAGGGTTTCCTTCTAGGGAAAAAAACCTAACATAACTTCTACCATCAGATATGAAACCCTAGAATGAATGGTCCAAATTTACTATGAAATTACAATATACATTTACAAGGAAATTTTTCCTTTAGGGGCTTCACCCTCGAACCCCTGGTGGGGGCCCGCTTGCCCCCGGACACCCCAGCCGAGTGGATTCGCCCCTTAGAACCTTCAAGGGGGGAAATCCATCGATGCAACTCCCCCGTGTGGAGGGGTGTAAAGTCTTCATGGTGTATAAACAGAGCTGAAAACAAAAAACATCTAAATCAGGAAGATAATCAGGGTCCACAACCAACAATCTCCCACTTGGATATTGATCTCAACACCTCCACCACTACTCTATTTGATGGACTATGATATTTCTTAGACCTGTAAATTCTCATCTTCACCTTCATTGTTGAACACCAACTAAAACTGAGCAGGAACTCAGTTTCTCCTTGTTTACTCCCTTTGTTAACATGCCTGCAGAATTATGGCTAGTGTGTATCTTTTCCAACTTAAAATGTTCATCTTCCAAGATGGATCATATGAAATGATACCTAAGATATATATGCTTATTCTTCAAATGGAAGGCTGAGTCGTTTGCAATATGAATGACACTCTTTATGTCACTGTACAACCTGTTATTATCTTTCTTCTTTCCCAAATCCTCCATCAAATTCTGTAACCAAATCATCTCTTTACTAGCCTTTGTAGAAGTAACATACTCTTCCTCTATTGTTGAAAGTGAAAAAACCTTTTTTAGTTTTGAAATCCAACTTACTGCTATTCCACCTATAGTAAAAACACACACTGTGGTGTTCCTCCTGCTATCTTTATAACCTGCGATATTTGAATCAACATATACCTGTAAAATAGTGTTTTAACCTCCAAAACATAATGCATGAGTAGCAGTACCTTTCAAATACTTGAGAATCTACTTTACTGCCTCCCAATGTTCTTTACCTGGATTGTTCATATACCTACTCATGACTCCCACTGCATGTGCAATATTTGGTCTTGTGCAAACCATTGTATACATCAAGCTGCCAACTACTAATGAATAAGAGACCCTGTACATGTATTTTATCTCCTCTTCTGTCTTGGGACACATTTCCTTGTCTAATTTGAAATGGTTGGACAAAGGTGTACTAACTGATTTTTCATTTTTCATTCTAAACCTCTCTAACACCTTCTCTGTGTACTCACCCTGAGACAATGTCAATTTGTGATTTTCCCCGTCTCTTATTATTCTCACACCAAGGATTTTATTTGCATCACCCAAATCCTTCATCGCAAATGAATTAGATAATTTCTTCTTGTGCACATTTATATCTTGCATATTATAACCTGCAACAAGCATGTTATCTACATACAATAGCAAGATAATATAACTTCCATTTTCTAGCCTTTTAAAATAAACACAATGGTCAAAATGACATCTACTATAACCTTGTTCGGTCATAAACTTGTCGAACTTCAAATACCACTGCCTTGGAGATTTATTTAGGTCATACAAAATTTTCTTCAACCTGCATACCAAATTTTCCTTCCCTTTGACCTCATACCCCTTTGGTTGCTGCATATAAATCTCTTCCTCCAAATCCCCGTGGAGAAAAGTTGTTTTTACATCTAACTGTTCAAGATGCAAATCTTCTACTACCACAAGACTTAAAATAGTCCTAATTGAAGTCATTTTAACAACATGAGAAAATATTCCATCAAAATATATACCTTTCTTTTGTGCAAACCCCTTTACAACAAGTCTAGACTTGTAACTTTTTTTGCCTCCATATTTTTCCTTCAACTTGTCAACCCATCTATTTTGCAATTCTCTTTTTCCTACAGACAAATGAACCAAATCCCAAGGATGGTTATTTTCCACCGAATCCATTTCCTCTTTCACGTCTTGCTCCCACTTATTTTTAATGTCTAGCTGCATTGCCTCTACATAACATTATGGTTCACCAGAATCAGTCAATAATAAATAATACAATGACGGAGAGTATCGTTCAGGGGGTCTACTTAACCTAGTAGATCTTCTAACAACACTTGCAGGAGTTTGAGGTACCTATTGCTTCTGTTGTTGTAAATTTTTTATTTTCTGGTACCTTTGGAATTTCTTTCTCAGTGATCTCATCAAGCACTGTGTATTGTGGTTTTTCTTTTTCCTGTTTATTTCCCTGCAACTGATCTTTGTACATGACCTTCTCATTGAATATGACATCTCTACTCTTAATGATTTTTTTATTTTCATAATCCCATAAGAGATAACCAAAATCATTAACATCGTATCCAATAAAGGTACACTTATTGGATTTTTCCTCAAGCTTTGTTCTATTTTCTTTATCAATATGGAAAAATGCTTCACAACCGAAAGTATTCAAAAATCAATAGTTTACCTTTTTACCTGTCCATACCTCCTCTAGAATTACACCATCCAAATATCTTGAAGGTCCTTTGTTTATTAAGTAAACAAAAGTATCTACATCATCTGCCCATAACTGTAAGGGAAAACTATCATGAAATATCATACTCCTTGTGTGCTCCATGATTGTCCTATTCATCCTTTCTGACACATCATTTTCTTGTGGTGTTCCTGGAACTATCTTGTCTCTATGAATCCCATGGTATGAATAGTAAAAATCAAACTCATTGCTACAATATTCACCTCCATTGTCTGATTTGTGACACTTCAACATCTTTCCTGTCTCATTCTCAACCAAATCTTTCCATTTCTTAAAAGTATCAAAAACATCAGATTTTTGTCGAATGCAATAAACCCAAGTTTTTCTAGTTGCATCATCAATAAAAGTAACATAATAACATGACCCACCAAGAGATGATACTTGAGTTGGTCCCCATACATCTATATGCACAAGCTCTAACCTCTCACTCTTGTTTTCTTTTCTGACTCTAAGAAATTTAACTCTCTTATGTTTTCCATAAACACAATGCTCACAGAAATCCAAATCAATTTGTTTAATATCTGGAAACAAATTTCTTTTGTGAAGCATATTAATCCCATTCTCACTCATGTGTCCAAACCTATGGTGCCACAGTGTTGTATCCACTCCTGTAGAAGCTAAAGAGATAGAAGATTCAGTATTACC
Source organism: Picea engelmannii (assembly GCA_009831015.1). Lineage (NCBI taxonomy): Eukaryota > Viridiplantae > Streptophyta > Pinopsida > Pinales > Pinaceae > Picea > Picea engelmannii. The sequence continues at coordinate 232,171 of ML784084.1, read as the reverse complement.
AATACATAAATACAATGTACCTACCATATGTCCTTTTTCTATCACCAATGATCCTTTGGTGACCTTCCACGCCTTATCTATAAATATGGATATACAACCTTCACTTTCCAACTACTCAGTTGAAATTATAATTTTCCTTAGATTTGGAACATGTCTTACCTTTTTCAACAACCATTGGTTTCCATTCCCTTGCTTTATTTTTACTTTTCCCATACCAACAATTTTTCATGGTACATCATCACCCAAATGAACCTGTCCAAAATCACCTTGAACATAATCTAGAATTATTTTCCTATGGGGTGTGGCATGAAATGAAGCCCATGAATATACTACCAAAGACTCATAAATATTATCTACAAAAAGAATTAAAGCATCTTGTAACACATCACCTGTTACATTTTCTTCCTGATTTTTCTCATGTTGTCCATATCTTTGTTTATTTAGAGCTCTGCAATCTTTCTTCCCACAATTCTATCACTCTATATTTCCAAGTCTGTATTTGGATCTTCCCTTCCTAGAATTCACGTGGTTCCCTGAGCCCTTTCCTCTACCTTTCTGTCTTCATTTGTTCTCCATGTTTAACACATTACCTAATGTCTCACCTATGTTTTTCCATCACATTTCATCGCTAAGGATAACACCAACAACATCATCAAATTTTAAAGTGTTTGAACCAGAGACAGAGTTACTTACAACCATGACCAAGCCATTCCAACTTTCTGTCAATGAACACAATATTAGAAGATCCCTGATCTCATCATCAAAGTCCACTTTTACAAAACTTAGTTGATTAGTAACTGTATTAAATTCATTTAAATGATATGCAACATACCCACCCTCTGACATATTCATATTAAATAATATCTTCATTAGAAATACCTTATTGGACGCTGAGGGTTTTTCATACAATTATCCAATATGTCCATCAACTCCTCCGTTGTCTTTTCTTTCAAAATATTGAAATCCACTGACGCTGCCAAGATTAACTTTATCATTCCTAGTGCCTTTCTATCAAGAACCTCCCAGTCTTTTTCCTTCATGGTCGTCGAATTCTTTTCTATTCCACCCAATGGTAGGAATATATCCTTCTGATATAAATAATCTTCCATCTGCATATTCCATTACTGGTATTTCTGGCCATTAAATTTCTTGACCCTAAACTTTCCATATTCTTCCATTTCTCCCACTCAAACTAGGAACCCTCTTTTCCTGCGAGTTACCTTTCACTCTGATACCAGTTCTTAGAAAAATAGGATCGTGGAGAAATAAAACAAAAACAAATGTAGAAATAAAACATAGAAGATACACAATATAATAGAGACATAAATATACGTGTTTCACCCAGTGTGGGATATGTCCACCATAGAAATTGCTAGGTCCTTCCTTTTTATTATCCATCAAATGAAGGGATACAACCTACAACATACCCGTTGTAACTTTCTCTTCTTTCTCTAACAATATCCTCTCTCAAAATAAAATACTTTCTATGATACATAGCTGCAATACATTTCCCTTATAAAAGAGGGTTTCCTTCTAGGGAAGAAAACCCTAACATAACTCCTACTGTTAGATCCATGACCTTATAATGAAAGGTCCATATTTACTATGAAATTACAATATACATTTACAAGGGATTTTTTCCTCCAGCGGCCCACTTTTCCTCGGACTCCCCAGCTGGGGGATCGCCCCCCTGGACCTCGGAAGGGGGTAAATCCCCCATTGCAAGTCCCCTGTGTGGAGGGGTGTACATTATTCTGGGTTGTAAATTCTTCATGGGGTATAAACACGTCTGAAAACAAAAAACCGATGAATCAGAAAGATAATCAGGCTCCACAACCAACACCTTCCCAAAAAACCAATCTAATTTTATCATGAAAGGTAGTACCTACTACTACTTTTCAATCCAGATCATGTAAACAAAAAGTTGGGGCTGTATATGCCACTTCACTTATCTAGGCCATGGAAGAGTATCTCAATGGAATTTTTTGGAGGATTCTTTGAAAACATGGGACATCACAATTACATATTTGTGATTGCAGATGGACTTAGCAATATGTCTATATTTATTCCTTGCAAAACTTCAGTGACATGGTAAGATCCATATAATTATTTTTTCACATATGGGTGCATTTTGTTTTAGCTAAATCTATTGTATTAGACACAAATAACATGTTTCTTTTCCACTTCTAGATGACATTATGGATTATGATGGACACCAAGCAGAATTGAAATAACCAAATTGTATGTCAAAAAACTCAAAAAATCAACGCTTAGCAAGGAACTCTCTCTCCTACTTGAAATATCACATGGAATAAAAGAAATTAGTGTTATGGCCCAAGGGGACCATATATGGGGATAAATGTATATGATATAACCCCAAGGGAGGGAATATATGGGCCTAAATGTACAGGTAATGTGTATATATATATGTAATAAGGTTGACCTAATGGTAAAGGGGCCTCATGTGCAAGTGTGAATAGGTATATATAGAGGTCATGTATTCCTTATTGGAGGCATGTAAATTGTGAAGTATGAATGGTATTTGGTTATTTGTAGGGGGTTTCCCTATTCTTTAAGGAGTTATTTTTTAACTTATCTATCTTGGAGTTGTACTCCATGCTCACATTTTGTACATGGTGTGTACTTCTAGCTTATTCTGATAATTTAATCATTTGGATCATTACATTTTTGTGGCTCAATCCTAACTATATAAAAAGATCCATGTTTGAACATTCATGGATCCTCAATAATCCAAATAGAACAATATCCAAAAATAGTCATTGCATCTAAAAGTATCAAGAACCTTGTTCAAATATAGAACTTTTCACACATAGACATTTTGCTTATTGTTAGCCTGTGGTTTATCTTACCAATCACTCATTGAAGAAATTGAGCACACAAGGTCAAGATCAAATAGCTAATATCATATTTGGAAAAACAAAGTGCTAATGTTTGAAATGAATAGATGGTGGTGGATTCAAGTAGATGAGTGCCTTATCCATTGGGAAAATACGTCCAAGATAATTCTATGAAATGGTAACTTAGTTATGAAGCATACTAAACCAAAAAACATGCCCTAAATTTTAGTATTTCCATCCATAACAAACATGTAAATTGTACTTTCAACCAATGTACTAAGCAAAAAAAAGATACTATAGCATATCCATTAAGTACCAACCTCAATATGTAACATAAAATATGAATAAATGAGGTAAAAAGACAATCTTCCATTGAATAATCATATTCCCATACATTTCATAATTCATATTTGATATTGTCAATCCTTAAGAGGACAAGCAAGTCACTCCTTTAATCCCTCCTATGATGGTTAACAAACACTATAATAACATAAATATTTTCCAGCAATGAAAAATAAACAAGGTACTTAACAACAACCTTACAATGCAATATGGCAACCTTGAATATGCCCAAAACCAAGCTCCAAATATACAAATATATCTTCAATATCCAACCCAATAGTCTAGGATATTTCTCCATAAAGGAAAACACACCTTGAAAATGAGGATGTGACTCTCTTTTATAGTTACATTTCAGGCTAATAGAACTCTCTAGAAATCCCTAGAGAACCCACCTCTTAGGTTATTTTTGAGCATCTCAAAGGTTGTTCTGGAGACTTCTAAGTAGGATTTGACTCTCTTTCATAGTTACATTTATAGCTAATAGAAATTTATAGAAAATATTAGAGAACCCACCTCTTAGGTTATTTTTGACCATGTCAAAGGGTATTCTAGACACTTCTAAGTAGGGCACCTTCCTAGCTACATTAAATGAAATGATTCTAGAAGATTCCATGTGGGGAACCCTCTCTTTATTTCAATAAAAATGTGTTCTATAGATATGCATGGGGTGATTCCTCTATCATATTCTTTGATTAACCTTCTAATAGAATATCATGAAGAAAAATGTAGAATATCACAGATCTAGCATGTAGTAAGCTCTAGAATTATATTCAAGATAAGGTGATTTTCAAGAGGGATATTCTAACAATTTATTCACTAAAATAGAGATAAATCCCCCAAAGTATATAGAGTGTTCATTTTATATCATGTGTAATATCTCTAGTGGACCATGCAAAGAGGCTAATATTAACTCCAAATATGTAAATTATTCCTTGGGAGCCATGATGATTGCAAAAATCCTAAGAACAATGATTTCTATGAATATTTAAAAGTTCACATGTCCTTGGTATAGTGTTGTTGAAAATGAAAATGCAAATTGGGATTGCATTTCCATGTGGTAAAACTATTCATTGTGTGCACCAAAATAAAACACAAGACACTTTAGGACCTACTATTTGTCTATATATGAAATTCATTTGCATGATATCAAAGTTCGCATTGAGATTAGAAAGGGTGTAGTTCTAGGTGCTAACACATCCTTAGTAACCTACTTAATCCTTTTGATACCAATATACATAGTATGGGTGATAGTGGGCATCCTTTCCTGAGACCTCTTGAAGATTTAAATACTTTTGACACTATGCCATTGATTGATTTTTTTTGTTTTCTAGTTTGTTTGTGACTTGCAGGACTAGACTATGGTATAATAAACCACAACCTAAGGATCTCTAAGTTGTCAAAATCACCCTGGGATTGCACATGTCCTGAGCCACACCAATTCTTATCATGGTTGGATTTTAGGTGTCTCTTCTCAACTAGTCGAGTTTAGAACTTGGATCACCTTACAGAATGAGGCCCATCAAAACCAATCACGCTAGCATGATTTGGCTATGTGTAATCGATTATTACTACAAAATACATATATGAATAACATTCCTCAATCCAATTCACTACTGATACACTAAAGCCAATATAGATCATGTGAAAACTCAAATATTTCCATATGAATTGGTCATATGCCTTTGGAAGGCATAATTTAATGATAAATGAGGGAATTGTTTTCTTCTTTATGAAATGTAATGATTTTTGTCTTACTCTGACATCATAAAAAAACAATCCACCATTTAGAAACCCAACTTGTTCATTGACAATGAAAATTGATAAAATTGGTTTCAATCTCCAACTCTTATTTTTTTAAATGTTTTTGTATAGAGAGATCGATTTGTAGCTTTCAAAATAGGGTGAGTTGCATTCCATTGGGATGTTGGTAATGAAATATGATTTGAAAAGACCACAATTTTTTCCTACTCTTCTAGAATCCTCTACCACATGAAGATATTTCCATATTATATTAAAAGAACTATTATATAACTTGACAGGATTCAAAATATTATGTAAACCAAATAATCAAAGAAGGACCTTCCCTAAAAAGTAAAATAGATAACAAATTATACAATTATCCATTTCACATCATACATTCCCATTTAGGATGTTTAATGGATTATGAAGGACCTATTACTTATTTCATTGGACAAATTCAAATCATATATCCTGAAATGGAGTGATTGAGACAACTTTCAAACTTGTTTCAATTTAGGCATACTTACTTTGAGTAATGAAACTTTCCATATAAAACTATCCCTTTGAATTATCTACCCTACATGTTATTATTGAGAAGGATGCACAAAGATCATAAAATGTCTATTGTTGCTTATGTGACTTTTGGAAGGAATTTGACATTATTCCTAAACACTTATTCATTGAGAATATTTGTGCCATGAATGTACCTTACTTACAGGTGAAACTCGCAATCCCCACCTTCAGTATGAAACCTTATTCTGTATAAGTCCTATTTCGACACTTATTCCATATTCACCAAAGAAAAAAGTGTGAATCATGTCAAGCCCAATGTTCACATGTGATTATTATGATCATGCTTGGCACATGCACTTTGACGATGTCTATTTAGGTGAAGGATGTGGATAAATGAAATCACATTGACACTATCTATGTTTTCTCATTCGATGGAGTGTAGGTTCAACTAAACATGTACCTATCATACCTATCATCCTCGAATGAGTGAATTTCTGGAGGGAGGGGGGAAAGTGTTACAACATCCAACACATCTAACAGGGAAAGATAAACTAGAGGTAAAAAGGTAAGAATAAAATTCAATAGGCACATGGAATTCTTTCTTGTTGAAGGAGGTTCATGTTCATATGACGATGAGAGAATAGGTGATGTAGAGGTTCCTTTCATGTACAAACATCTACTAAGACCATTGGTACCCAATGAACTTCCTTAGTTGGAAACTGACTTCTGCGTCAATGAGAGGATTTATCGCATTGGTCCCTCATCCATAAATGGTCTAGGTCTAGTCTCCATGGATGGCATAAAGGTGAAAGATGGAGGACTTGTTGAGTTGATGGATTATGTCATACCATGCTACAACTATGGATATTGGTTGAGTTTGGTATGATATATTCCAAGTATGTGGAGATATGCAGTCACTACAAATGGCATACAAATAAAATAAAATTATCACAATAAACGAGCGATGATGTATATTGATGGAAGGCCAAAGGTGTTGGGAAATATTGCAGGGCCTATTAACAATACAAGACCCATGACAACAAGAAAGCAACCCTATTGCATATTTCAAGGACATGAAGGAAAATAAATATTTGTATGTGTAGTGAAAATAATAGCTACAGGGGAAGAGTTGTTGATCGATTATGATTTGAATCGAAGCGATGGAAGCACTCTTAGTATGGGAGTAAAAATGTTTTACAAGTATACCAAACATGTAATTAACTTTTTCCTTTTATATTTTTAACATACATTTAATCGCTCATGCTTCTTAGATTATTTTCTAACATTCTAAATTGTCATGCATATTATAATGTAGCAGGGTGATCATGGGAATGCATTGGCTATTGCAGAGCAGGTATAAAAATGAATTTCATATCAATTATTTCTTATGATAATTGATTTAACATGTTTATTTTTTTATGTATAGGAGCACATTGTCGGATCAAGATGCTACATGGAATGAAATATATGATTCCATCAACCTGGTGGAAACAATTCAAAAGGCCTTGAGAAATGGAAATAAGGAATACATTGAATTGGCTATGTCTAGGTCGCTTACAGAGGAGGGAAAAAAAATGATGGAAATTTTAAGGTAGGATATAGAACAATATGGGGTAAGCACAATTAAAAATAAATAAAAATCATACATATAGTGATTTATGAAATTTTTGTCTGATACCATTATATGACCAACACTTTAACATTTTGTTTTTGTAGGAAATTTTGCATCCAACATGATAGCTTGGTCATGGGGACGCTGCTGGTGGCAATGATGCACAAACCCCACAACGTCCTTGCACGAGACACATACCTATGAGGATATTTACCTCTTCGTCTATGGATCAGAGGACTAAAATTTTTGGGGCCCATGAGATGCCCCCATCACACATGCTAGAATGTGCTCATGAGGGTCTACATGGAGAATCTCATGAGGATATTGGTTCTGTGCAGCTAGGTCATGCACATTGTTGTCCTGGAAAACACATGTTGAAATCTCGAGAACACTCTCCATCAACTTGTTGGTGGATAGAAACTTGGTTCCCTTGAATATACAACAAATCCAAAGTATTTTTGAATATATTTAATAGTTCCTACCATTTGATTGAAACCTACATCTTTCATATTATTTTAATCTAATTATCATATAATTTTTCAAGAAACAATATTTTTTACAGGACCTTGCATGACACGACTCTATAGATCTTCGGGCCCACCATTCGCACACGGTGGAATGCTGGGAATAAATATTTGAAAAATAAACTTATAAACCATATGGTTGTCATGTTTGGTGATATATTCAACAAGTTTGTAACCACCTTGCGGGATGGTACATATTTGAAATATGTCGGAGATAAATATAGGGTTCAATTGAAAAAACCCCTCAGTATGGTTGGCCTCTGGCCATTCCCGAGAGGGAATGGAACAATATATGGGAGGACGCAAAGGAGAGAATATTGAGAAGCAAAGGGAAGACAAAACCTAGCCCTAGAAGGTAATATATGATATTTTGAATTGAATATGTTGAATTTTGTTTAGTTTTATAGAAAAAATTGTGATATATTATAACATACTTGAAACATTTCATAGGATCCCAGACACATCAAAAGCAACAAAGGAAAGATTAGATAGACATGAAAAACACAAAATTTTCCAAGGTGGTTACTTGAGATTATAATCTAGAATTATAAATACCAAATACTTTATTCATACTATAGAATATATCATCATGCAAATTTTATCTAATTGTAGCCAATAAGAAAAAAATCATATCTTATGCCATGTGATGTAGGGGGATAAATTCAAAAGTGCCACCACAAAAGAAGACTTGATGCTCGACTTCAAGTTCGAATTTCAAGCTATGGTGGAAAATCAAAAAAGGAAGGGATCATAGACACAATCCGAACCTTCGAATGAGTTGGTATATAAAATGACAAGATTGTAGTTGTTGATTACTTGTCCAATATATTGAAAATTGATTTTACCTGTCAATTAATTATTTCTCTATTTGTTTTAAGTAGGAAAGAAACATTGTTTCATTTAACGGTGGTGGAAAACAACCCCATGATACTAGTGGTTCGAAAAACCATGATCATGGTATGCCTGTCTTTAAAATAAAATGTATAATATGAAAATTATAAATATTTCCCTCGGATGGTGTACTTATAACTTTTATTTTTTCAATGGAAGAGCATATAGAGGAGGGTGCTAGGAGAGAAGAGGAATCGATGACAATCCAACCAATGGTGTCCACTACTCCTCCAGGTAAAAAACATAGTATTAATATTCGTACTAATGAAACATTGTTATGAATAGTAACTAGCCATGTTCTTTTAATGCTTTTTGTTATTGTATTGGATGCCCCTGTAGTGCATCAACATCCACGTCCTTCTACTAGAAGTAGTAGAATGTTTGAGATGAACCATCACCTTCTAGTAGTAGAACAATACCCAATAGTTGAAGGACAGGATTGAGATGAACCTGATGATGATACACTCATGAATTTTATGAAAAAGAAGTGATCGTATATATTTTTATAAAAAAAAATAAAATTAATATAAATTTTTGACTATATAATTTATTTTTTCTAGTTGTGCGTGGACCTTATATGTTCTATATGAATTTACCTTCTTAATTTCATTTGACTTTAATTCTTGTTTTTCTACTTATTATGCATGACTCAGTGTGGGGAATTGAGAGTGATTTGGGGGGGGGGGAGAGGGACCAAACGAGATTCCACCTTCACGTGGTTGGTCTTGTTTAGTAGAGAATAAATTATCCTCAAAACCAAGAGGAGATCATTCATGAGGTATTCCCCTTTAGTATTTATAGAGCATTGTACATCTTTAATTATTATTCAGTCATACAACATTTAATTATCTTTGTCAAATACAAGCTCATTGATGTTTAGATAGTATTCATTCATTTAACATATTATTGTATTTGAAAAATGCATGTATGAAAGGAGGTCACCTCCATGATCCACAACACATTTTCCACTAGGTTTTTGCTGCTCTTATTTTTCTAGTCTTGCCTTGGTTGTTTTTGACATGTCTAGGAGCCTATGAAAAAAAACCAAGGCAAGACTAGAAAACATGAGTAGCACAAACTTCACAAAGATTGGACAACTTAATGGTGAATATTGGACATGGAACAACTTAATGGCGAATATTGGAATGTAACAACCTAAACATGCTCTACTAGGAAATTGGATCTACTTCAGGTTCTATGATGGAGTACCATGTATACTATGTTTGTTGCAACTATCATTTCTAGTTTTTTATAATTTTTTATTGAGTTTTCTATCCCTATTCATATTTATTGACTGAATTCTTATTATTATTACAACTAGTTAATCATGTCATTAGACTAAATACATTTTCTTTCTTTGTGATTTTATGTCTACTTCACTGTCAAAACAATTTCCAACCATAAAGATTCATGCAAGCATGTGGATTTGTTTTTTTAATTAATTGTTATAGTTGTAAGAAAAAAATAGGACAAAGTTAAACAAAATTTTATATATGTATTTTCCGTGTTAACAACAATAGGATAATCTCTCGGAAATTATTTATTTTCTTTTGAATTAGTTTATTAATGAAAACTACAAATTGATGCTTGTATTTCCATATTTTATGCTATGCATATAGAATCGTATGCATTGAAGCTAGTGAATTGTTTCGGTGACTCTTTATAGATCAACCATGTATACAAGTTCATAATTTTTTGATATTCTACTATTTTATTTTCTTTTTGTAATGGAAGGAAAATTGGTTTGTAGTGACAATAATTCATGACTTACTCAACCTATGCGAAGTCACCAAGGGAAAGGACATTAAAGTTGTAATTGAAAGTAAATCATGTATGTATAGTCTTATCATGTCAATGATTTGTTCATTTTTACCTATTGAAGCATCAAGTATTTTTTTCTAAACTAATTTAATTTTTGGTTATCTGAATAAGTATGTAGTGGAATAGTATCCAATATTTTTTAGGGCACATTGGAATTTTTTTTAAACTTCCATCAACAAGATTTTTGAATTCATGCACGAGACTCACCCTGGAGTGTAGGTGAAATCTCTTAGCTTACAATCCAAATTAGTTCTGGAAAGGGTCATTTTCATTTGGTTTGATTGCATCTTTCTTACATGATATTGGCACATATTTCTTTATGGAAAGAATTTTCTTAGTAGCCTTCAGTACCAGGAGAGTTGTATTTCATTATTCTAAGGTTTTTCCCGTGATCACTCAACTAGGCCCTCATAGCATTGGATATTCTCTTGTGGACATACTTTGGATATGCATATATCAAAGGTTATGATATACATATGGTATGTTGCATCATCCACCCTTTAGCTCATTGTAATTTTCATTGTGGGTGGCGCTTGATATATGTTTGATTATGGATTATATGGTGCATGTGGTATATTAGAGTTTTTTCATTGAATGATTCTGAGCCAATAATTATTGATCTTTATAAAAAATATTTTATTTTATTGTGTTGTCCTTACCTTGGGATATTTCTATTCCACACTAGCTTGTCCTTTGATTTCCATCCAATCCATCGATACTAGGCCTTTACACCTTTATTTAAAAAGATTTATTGGTGCTCTAACCCATGCAAAAATCCACCCTTTTTTTATCTCGCATATGTTGTTTGGTTTGGCTTCATTTTGTGGTTTTTGACTTATATTTTAACCTTAATTTGATCATTCTCATCCCTTCACTCCACTAGCCCAAGCTATATTTTCTGTGTTTCTTGGACTAAGTCACCCTTCATGCTAGATGATAGCTATTTTTATCTATATTTAAATAATATTATCCATTCCCTTGATCATTTCCAGCTACATGGGATCTTGGTTGAAATTATTGTGAATGGTTATAGAAGAAAAATATGCATCTACAATTTCTCTTGCAAGTATTGGAGTAATTATGCAATTTGTTTTTCTTTGGGTTATGGTTTGGTTGTTACGTTTGAGAATGGTTTTTAGTGTTTATTTGGTGAATCTATGAATATCTCAATCCTAACCTTGAGATTTTCTTATGTGGCCATACTAAATGAAACCTAGGTCATTATTGTTTTTGGTGTCAAGGTCCATTCCAAGCAGATGATGCTTATAATTTTGTGTTTAGAATTTGTCACAAAATTAATCTCTAGGATTGTTTTTTTTCTATTTCATTTGAACATTCACCTAGCCCTATCTCAATGAAATTTTGAACCTGTGTGTGTTTTATTTTTAGGCCAACCCAGTCTCAAATATGCATTATAATTTGTATGGGTGGGGAGTCTAACTCATCCCTAGCCCCATTGGTTGGATATTTGATATATTGCTCATTGTTTTCTTCATAGCATGGCTCAATCTTGTAATTGGTAGACGAGTTATCATTCTCATGGTGTCTTTGGCCTTGTATGTAGACTTGGTTATTTTGGCTTGTGTATATTGGATTTGTAATTTTTTTTATGGGTCTTGTGTGTTTAGTTTCGATTACTGCACTACCCTTATTGTGACTTTGGTCCATGTCTGTACTTAATCTTGTATCCAACTCTATTATTTACAAAATGTTTTACCTAGGTGTTTTTTCTACCTATCCTTTAGTCCCATCGAACTTGGTTTGACCTCCTTTTGACCTACTTGTTCTCATATTAACCTAGAAAATTAGCATGGATGTGTTTATTAGCTTGGGTCTATGTTTGATTCATAGAATGACCTAAATTTCAAATTTATGTTGGTGTATTGGGTGCCTTTAATTACCTTATAGTTTGTTGGAAGGGTTATACATATGGCCTCTTATAAATGATCAGCATGCATGCTTAAAATGTTTAAGGGGGATTGATTTGAGTTATACTAGCTTTAGCTATTGTTCACACACACACACACACACACACACACACACACACACACACACATATATATATGAAAAAAAAATGTTGGGCCCATCCCTACTCATAGTTTGAACTTGATCACTGCATTTTTATTCCCTAACCCAACTTGTTTGTGAATACTGGTAGGTTTTGTGTTTTCTCGAGCACAATTATATTCTAGTCTTGTTGCTCCTTCTTATTCTTGGTGGTTTTGTGTAGTATTTTTTGTATTATGGGTTGCATTACTTGACTTGGCATAGATGGTATCTCACTCATTCAATATTTTATGCTTAATCTTCATGTTGGTATCTTTCTTGTTGTTGAACCATTCATTATTTATGGGCTATGTTTCATATATATTTTTCTTTGTTAGTCTTTCAAAAGGATTTTGTAGTTTTCCTCATAGTATAAAAATAGAATCATTTGATAAAGTGTAATAATGAAGATTATAATATTAATTTCACTTACCATGGAACAATAAGGGAACAATACCTGTGTTACATGGGTTTTTTATACTCAGAACAACATGTCCCATAAGTAGGGTTGACTGAGGGAGTCATTGCATATTTTTGAAGATTGTGGGTTGTCATATAAATGTTTCTATGTTGTAGGCCTCAATTATGGCCAAAAACCTAACACATGGAAAAATGGTCCATTCCCATATAATTTAAACATAATTCTTTCCATACATATTTAAGTTGAATCCACTTGTCAACCTTTATGCTAATGTTCGATATATTGATGGATGCTAAAAGTTTCTTTGACCAAATTCCCACATGTAAAGACTTCTTATGCACTGTAGTAATTGTAGGTTATCTTAAGCATGGGTTTGTTAAGGATGGTTTAAATCTATTTTACCATATGCAATATACTATCATTCAACCTAACTAGTTCACCTTTATTAATGTATTTCCAACTTGTGCCAAATTTGGGCCTCTAGAACAAGGCATGTCACTCCATGAAGAAATAACAAGAAATGGGTTTCAATTAGGTTTGTTAGCATCCATGCACTAGTAGATTTGTATGATAAATGTGGGGACATAGAGAAATAATGTCATTTGTTTTTCAATATGCAAGGGTGAAACATCCTCCTATGGATGAATATGATTGTGGGGTATTCCATTCACAACCACAATATGGAGGAAATTCAACTCTTTGAACAAATTCAACATTATGTCTTGAAGCCCAACCGTGTAACCTTAGTTTGTATTATGTATACTTGTTTCCATTGAGGTTTAGTTGACAAGGATGGAAAATTATTTGAGTCTATGATTGAACAATATCAAATCATACTTGCAATGGATCATTGCAGCTATATGGTTGACCGTATTGCATGTAATCATACATGTAATGGATCAACATAATTGCATGCTAAACCTTCTTGCATATGTTGGAAAACATTTGGATTTCTCTCCCTTTCTAAAAATCGGTGTGTGTGAGTGTTGTTAAACCCAATATTGGTGTATATCTCTAAATTTCCAATAAGAAAATTTATCCTGTATGGTTCATTACAAGGCCAAGAATGGTAGACTTGTACTTTTGTTTCTTATGGTGAAATATATTTGAGTGAGTGTTTCATGAGGATAGTATTGAAAAACTTGTAACTATGGGTTGTTTGCATGTTTACATCATTTTAAATTAGTGGAATCCAACCCAACTTGGTGTTGGCGCAAAAGTGATCAGACCAGGGTCCTTCTCAAGTGACCAACAAAAGGTACCAAAGTAGTCTAGAGAATTGGAATTTTCATCTTCCCGAGAGGGAATAAGCCTCACCCGAAGCACAACCAAGACAAGAAAGAGAGGGAAGGGTAAGGAGAATACTTAGAAAAACCTCGGAGTTATCAAGATTCATATTATTCTTCCACAAGATAGTTTAAACATGTAGAAGTTTTGAACATTTCCTGACTAAGAATAAAGAAAACAAATTTGTGTTTCCATTCAGAAGGAATCTATAACCAATTAAGCATATCAGACATAAAGATAATATAGAGAAACATTCAATACATTCAAAAGACTCAATACACATGATATATTAAAAATTTGGGCCTCCAATTATATTAACATATCAGGTTCTTCTCACATCTTGATTCTCATGCACAAGTAACCAGAGGATTCTCCTCATCGAATATGAGACAATGTTACAAGATCTTTCTCTTCTACATCTAGATTGATACAAAAATTTGATACATTGATAGTCTAGTTCTTACACAGATCTCCAAAACTCGGTTATGTTGACAGTATGGACCATGACAACAATGAATCATCACAAAATCAATATTAACAACAACAATAATAACACTACCAATCCTAGACCAACAACAATCCTAGAAACAATAACAACAACACTCCATCCCAAAAACCCTTTTACTATCACATCAGTCTCATATATATAATCTGATCTTTAGGTTTGTTGGTTGAGAGCCTAAGAATTCTTTCTTCTTCTTGATCTTGTTGCAACTTCTTTCCTCAAAACTGATATTGTGTTGTCCTTTCAACTACTTTTTGTTTCTTTCCTTAGTTCGTTGTCCAACTCCTCAGCAGCTTGCACAACTTTTTTTGTCCAACAATGAAGCTAAAATATGACGTGCACAACTTCTATTCATAAAAACTAAGGGCCCAACAGGCTCCAACCATAGTCCTTGATTCGCACCGAGTCAAGTCTTTGGTTCTTATGTGGTCTCTGGGTTGGCTTGTTGTTCTCCCTTTCCTCTTGGTTCCAGGTTGCTTCCATTTCCATCTTGTATTGTTTCTGCTTTATCTTCTTCAAACGAAAGGCCCAACTCTGGGACTAGTTCTAGGGATCTTTTCATAACATCTTGGAAGTTGTCCACTTTTTCCTACCACTTCCTGACAAGTAGTGAAGCTTCAATAACAAACTGCTAGGTGGCATTTGTGATGCACTCTTTTTTCTTGAATGCAACTAAAGAGTTCCATTCTAAATCATCTATGGCGTCCACTTGATGCATATGTAGGTAAGCTATCTGGACTATAGGTCAAAACTCTTGTAATTATTTCTTAGCCATAGTTTGAGCTTCATATAGTGCATTGAGATCATTGTCCACCTACTAGATCTTGTCAAATTTCTCTTACTATTCCAACGGATCTAGGGTGTTAGCTTATTCTTCATTGAGCGATTGGATCTTCACACGCAAGTCCTCTAATGTTTGGTTTTTCCTTGAAATGATTCCCATCCGATCGCCAACCTCTCTGAATATTTTTGTGCATTCTGAAGTCCTTTTATGAAAGGTTTCTCTTGTGTTGTTTCCTTCCAAAACAATTTTCTTCATTTTCTCTTGTAGCTTCCTCGGTTGTAGTTTATCTTCTCTCTTACTGTCCCACAACTGTGCTTCGATATTTTATGCTCTTTCTTCTAGCTCTGACCAGGCTACCTGAACTAATTCAATATTCTCCATAGTCTCGCTTGTTGCACTGGATTCTGGCAGCTGAGGTTTTTGGATTACTGAGAGGGGGGGTGAATCAATAATAGAGAAATAATCCTTTTTAACCACAAAATACAAGTGTTATATCAATGTAGAATTATGATCCAATAGTTGTAGAGTAAATAAACAATGAAAAAATGAGCAATCATACACATACACAGTACCCAGTTTTTTTAAGTGGAAACCCAAAGCGGGAGAAAACCACATAATGATTTTTCTTATATCTATTTAAGAATTACATTCATTGGAAGAACCAACTTCCTTTGTTTTCGAGTTGCAACTGGAAGGAGGATCTAACCCCCTAGTTTCTCAAGCTACAACTTGAGGGAAGCTCCAACTCCCCATTTCTCTAGATACAACCAGAAGGAGGCTACAACCCCCTTTGTTCTTTGAATATAACCGAAAGGTGGCTACAACCACCTGTCTTTTCCCCATCAAACTGCCCTGACATATAAGTAGAATTATGGAACCACTGCCACACTATCACTGTGAGATATACTGATGTAAACCTGTACCAATCAACCTGTAATCAACCTATAAAAACCTGTACCAATAACCTGTGCCAACATGTACCTCAACCTGTACCATAAACAAATGCATCAAACATGTATCAAACCTGTACAAATAACATGTCACAATAACCTGTCCAAACAACCTATAATCAACCTATACCATAAAAAAGTGCATCAACCATCACCAACCTGTACCTCAACCTGTACCATCAACAAGTGCATCAACCATGCACCAAATATGTACCAATCATGCATCAAATACACATAAAATATGACTCATCAAGATGTACCAACATCATCAACTACTTGTCTCAACCATGTACCCAACATGTACCTCAAGCAAAAGCCCTCATCAATTTCATCATCCAAATCTTATTTGTATCTCTGTAATAGACCTGGTGTATATGATCACATACCTTCAAACCTTCCTTGACTTTAACAACAAGAGACTAGCATTTTCATCAAACTTTACTTTAGTCTCACATGACTAATTTTGGATTAGTCAACAACCCTAACTTGAAATAATCATAACTATGTACCTGTAATGAATAAAGATTTGAAAATAGTACAAAATGTTATTCAGTGTATTTTATGCAATTCTTCTAGGTTCACTACTTGGAACCTCTCATAAAAGGAGTTATAGAAAAACTGGCATACCTTGTTGAATTTTGGCTTATTCTAGAGAGATAAATTGTAGAGAGTGCCCTGCAGGGAATAGTTTTCGTATGTATATGAAAATGGTACACAGAGTACTAAAGACTGTACTATAACAAATACATTTGGTCTTACTTAATTTGGATCTTTTATGAATAATTTATGACGTTTTTACCCAAAACATATGTTTTAGACTAGTTTCGGGACTAGCCACAAACCCTATTTTCCATGGAGTGTAACTCCAAAGTTACAACGACTCACAAGATGAAATTTGTATCATAGATGCCTGGATATGTTTCCTCAATGGCCTCCCAATTTCACGGTCTGAATCATTCTAGAGAAACAATTATTGCAAAAATGGTGAGATGACCTGTAAATAACATACCTTAGAAAGCATCATCAAAGGAATTTATACTTGGACCTTGAATTTTGGCCTTCTTTACTTCACCTTCCCTCTGAAATTCTGATTAGATATCCTTTGGTTACCTCAATCACTTTTATATATTCAATATAATCAATTTTGTTTTAAAATGAGAGATCCTTGCCTCTTATTTATATTTTCATGTAGCTTCCTCAAGGGGTTACATTTTAACCATCTTAACCCACTTTCCTTATTTTAGGGTTAACCCACTTCTAACCACTTGTCCACTTAGTAATTTCTCCATTAAATTTATTATTTAAATAATTTATTTTGTATCCACTTTGACTTATAGTACACTCATCACTTCATTTTATTATTTAAATTATCTTCTAACCATCTTAACCCGCTTTCCTTATTTTAGGGCTAACCCACTTCTAACCACTTGTCCACTTAGTAAATTCTCCATTAAATTTATTATTTAAATAATTTATTTTGTATCCACTTTGACTTATAGTACACTCATCACTTCACTTTATTATTTAAATAAATTCTTCTTTACAACCACTTTGACTACTTTGACCTTTTGGAGCTTCTAGATGACTCATGAGGGTTCTCCAAATTCACATGGCCATAACTCTCTAACCATGAGGAGTTATGTGACATTCCACATACCACTAGAAATGGCATGACATGTAATATCCATATAGAATAATATTTCCTACAAATATATCACAACTCATACCATTATCCATCAACAAACTTGAGTCCATTACCCAAACCTTTGTGCTACCAGAATTTGCTATAGAACTTTCTTCAAGGGTTGACATCAATGACAACCAACCCAATTAATAAATAATATCCCACTTTAGCATTGATGGAAACACTCTGATGTAATAATGAAGTCATATCACTCATGCTCCCCATGTGATCATCGCTCCCCCTGGAACCATGCCTCTGTTCTCTTTCTCCAAGCATTTACCTTTGCAATCTGATAAATCTCTCCCCGTTTCTCATCAATGGAAAAGGTATATTTCCATCCGGGGCTGCTCCCCCTAACTGAACTATCCTCTTTATGGTGCTTCCTCATGTAAATCTAAAACATATAAGATAAGCATTCAAAAGAATTCATTTTGGAGTAGAAATTACTTCGAGTCTCTGGAGAAAATACTCAAAGGATTCCCTTGGAATCGATTTTGCAAAGATGTCTGCCACTTGTTCTTTTGTGCCCACATATTCAACTCTGGTGTTCTTATCTGCAACCTATTCCCATAGAAAGTGATACTTTATTGTAATGTGCTTTGTCTTGGAGTGCATCACTAGGTTCTTTGAGATACTGATGGCGCTTGTATTATCACAATAGATTGGAATGGGCTCATCATACTCAACCTATATATCTGTCAAAGTTTGTTTCATCCATAGAACTTAAGTACAACATCTTGTTGCTGCAATATACTCTGCTTCAGTTGTAGATAAAGATATTGATGATTGTTTCTTGCTTAGCGAAGATACTAAACACTCATCCAAGTAGAACGTTGCTCCACTGGTGCTTTGTCAGTCATCAATGCAACCTACCTAATCTGCATCTATGTAGGCAATAAGTGATATACACTCTCCTTTTGGATACCATAATCCAAAATCTTTTGTTCCTTTGAGATATTTGAAAATCCTCTTCATTTCTAATGCATGTGATTCCTTTGGTGCTTCTTGAAATCGTGCCACATGTCCAACTTCCTGCATTACATCTGGTCTGGATGTTGTCACATATAGTAAGTGATGGGGTAATAGAAAGGTATAAATATTATCCTTGTTACTTTGGTTTATGATATATTATTTGCTGACTTTTCTATTAGTTTGAAGTAATTAGGGAAGAAAATAATTAAAAATCTTTTGAAAATAATATTAAATAATATTAGATATTTTCTAAACTTTGGGTTTGAATTTATTTGATTTTATGCAGAAATGGGCAATTGTTGTTAATCTAGGATAATCAAGAAGATAATAAAGATACAAAGGCCAATGAAGATTAAAGAAATCAGGCACGAGATGTTTCAAGGAAGATTGATTTTTATCTTGAAATCTTCATAAAATAGTAAAATCAATCCTGAGGATCTCTCGATCCTCAATATAGCTTAATTCACTTGTCTTATTGTAATATATATAGAAGAGTGAACGATAGAGAGGGTGTGCTAGAATTCTGATCTCTTAATTGTTGATACTCTGTACAACGACACAGTTGTAAATGACTTATCAATTATGAAATTAATGGAATTTTCAAGCGTTTTGACCATTTTTGTGTACTGAGTTTTTCATAACAGTATCCTCTGAAGACCGTGGGCCTAGTCAACAAGAGATATTGTACTATATGTATTTTTATCGGTTTTGTGGTAATTTTGTGGGTTAATATTTACTTCAGTAGTTAGAATAGATTCATTAATGTGTTGTTTCTATTATGAATTGATTTTGTTATTCCATTCACAGAGATTAGACGTTCTATTTGGAAATTATCGATTGTTGTTCCATTACCGATTGCTTTCAATTTATCACTTTCTAATTCTTTTCAATAAGTTTGCATTTGGTGTTCCTTCTTAAATCTCAATAGATCATTGTCCCTTTCGAATAGGTTGATTAATCACTATTCTTTGAGAGATTGATTCATTGGTGCTTTTGTAGATTAAATTGTTGTTTCTCAGATATATGAATGAGTTTAGTAATTAATTGATGTTTCTTTTCAGGGTGTGTTATTGCTCATAATATGTTTCCTTTTGATTGAATCATTAGTTCTATATTTTGTAGTTAATGTGTGAAGAACTTGATTGTTACAGTAATTTAGATGAATCTAGATTTGTTGTAAATGAACTATCTACATGATTTAAACCTCTACAACTTATCCGCATAGATTTTGCTGACAATCTTGAAAGAAAAAGATGAATCCTCGGTTGATAAAATTAATGTTAGACTAAGGTTGTTTTTAAGACATCTTTATGTTAAGCCCTAATATTGGCTCATTACCCCTTAATTGGAGCATATTATATTAGTAATGTTATTCTATTTATGTCGGCTTTAGGCCATTAGTTGTAATTATACCTCCTAGTCTCCTATATATACCAAGGAGGCATTTTCATTTTGAATCATCTTGTACTTGAACATTTAAGTGCGGTAAAAGGAGGTTGTCCCCTCAAAGAGGATTATTATCTGAAATTATCTCTTTCTCAAGGCGTTGAGTACTTTTTCTGAGGTTTTTCTATGCTATATTGATATTTGGTTCTTAACATATGGTATCAGAGCTCAAGGTCTTGGGGTTTCGCTGCTACATCTGAGACACATTGGAATTTTCGCTATAAATTTTTTTATACAATGTTTCAGAACGAACGACTTGGAGGATATATATTAGACGGATCAAGGTATGTTGGGTTAAAAATTTAGATCATGAGGCCTTATACTTTCGGAGATACAATATGTACAAGATAGGGTTCTAGAATCATCCTGAACTGAGTCATTGCGGAATTTTCTCTATAAAAACATTTATGTAACGTTTCAAACCCTGAAATATGGAGGCTATTTATATAAATTAGTAAGGTATCTGTGGTAAAAATTTCATCTTCTGGGTCATCTTAAATTTTTAGATACACCCTGTGTAAGATAGGGTATCTGACTAGTCCTATTGACTAGTCTCAAGAAGGTGTTCCAGGTAAAACAATCATAACTTCTTCATAGAGTATCCAAATTGAGTGGGACGGGTTTCATTGGATCATGGACAGTCTGTAGTATTTTTGGTGTGAGTTTTAGAATTTTATATCAATTATTTTGTGCGGGGAACGCTATACAAGTGAGATCTCCTAGAAAGGACAAAAATCGGCAAGTTGTGGGGAAGTTACCATAAATTCCACTTGGCACATCCAATTTTTATCAGACCTGTGGCATTGCAGAGAAGAAATATCAGACAACTACATAAAATAAAGTGTCATACCCATAAGGGTCGAAACTTGGGAGATACAATAGAAGAAATATTGTCTAGCAGAACCACCTCAAAATCAAGGTTCAAAAGTGATACTTGGCCAACATGCCACCAAAAAAGGGAACTTCTACACCAAATAAGCCTCCAAAAAAACCTACTTGGTCTCTTGATGAAGGTGAAGAAATGCGTAGGGACATAAATGAACTACAAAAGAAGATGGATTCAATGGAAGCTAAGTTGGATACTAAGATGGATTCAATGGAAGCTAATTTGGATACTAAGATGGATAGTTTAAAAGGGGATATCATGGAAGTATTGAAAAATTTCATAACAGAGAAGACACCTGAAAGTGAAAATGCATCCCATGAAATTCATGATGAAGACACAAGGAAGGTGAACCAAGAATGGAGAAACTCCAACTTTGGTTTGAAGACCAACCACGTTCCTAAGATTGATATGAGGAAGTTTGATGGCAAGGACCCAATCACA
>ML784084.1:170106-206763 GCA_009831015.1 Picea engelmannii | reverse complement strand
TTCTTCTCTAAAAGAAAAATATAAGGTTCAAGCAGTGGAAGATCACATCGAGAATCAACAACAAGTTCTCCAAATCTTAAAGGACAACCTGACCATGGCACAGAATCGCATGAAACAACAAGTAGATCAACATCGTAGTGAAATAAGTTTTGAAGTAGGGGATTGGGTATTCTTAAGACTACAACCATACAAATAGATGTCCCTCAAGCAAGCCAAGAAGGATAATAAATTATCACCAAAGTACTATGGCCCTTATAAGGTGTTGCAAAATATTGGTACTATGGCATACAAATTGGAGTTGCCTGCATCTTCATGAATACACCCAGTTTTCCATGTTTCATGCTTAAAGAAGGTTATAGGCGACAAGATCCCAGTTCAAACTATATTGACAGAACTTGATGAGGAAGGAAAAATCATATTGGAGCCTGAAGCCATCACTGACACAAGAATTCTCCAGCTGAGGAATAGATCCATTTCAGAGTATCTCATTAAATGGAGGAAACTACTGGCTGAAGATTCAACTTGGGAAGATGAGTCTTTTATACAGAAGCATCCAGATTTACTCAAGCATTGAGGACAATACTTGTCTCAAGGGGAGGGGCATATTAAGCCCTAATATTGGCTCATTACCCCTTAATTGGGGCATATTATATAGTAATGTTATTTTATTTATGTCGGCTTTAGGCCATTAGTTGTAATTATACCTCCTAGTCTCCTATAAATACCAAGGAGACATTTTCATTTTGAATCATCTTGTACTTGAACATTTAAGTGGGTTAAAAGGAGGTTTCCCCCTCGAAGAGGCTTATTATCTGAAATTATCTCTCTTTCAAGGCGTTGAATACTTTTTCTTAGGTTTTTCTATGCTATATTGATATTTGGTTCTTAACACTTTATCACCCAACATTTTGGCGCCATTGTCGAGGAGATTAGATATCATTTTTTGGGATTAACTACGTAGAGTAAGTCATTAATCTATGACCCATATCGATGAGATTGTCGAGGATATTGTCAAGGATAGTATAGGTTGTGTCTCTGAAAGGACGAGGTATTAGAAAAGGAAGGTAAGAACCTACATAGGAAACAAGTAAAATGCTTGTGACAACGCTTACCTTCATTTGATGCATAGAGGTTACATAGGTGCATAGAGGTTTCGTCAGTGTGTATGACTAAGAAGAAAGAACCTGAAAAACAAAAACCCTTACCGAAAAATACAAAATCCCAGGGCTCGGTGGCCCCTAGAAGGAGCACTTTTATAGACGAAATTATCCGAAAGGTTGAATCTCAAGGCTCGATTGGGCCTCGAAAAGGCTCTACTTGAGGCCCTTAAGCAGTAGAATAACCAACTACAACTCATGCTGAGGTTCATATCGTAATTGAAGGAACTGACCAGAGTTTCCAAAGTACACACACTCCACTTTTCAGTCCTTTAGGCGAGGGAAATTCTTGTAATTTGAGAGATGGAGAAGGCAAGACCAGTGGAGTTGTTGAGGCAAACCCACAACCGTTTGAATTTGAATCTCTTGTGATTCTGGAAGGAGATGGAACACCTGTAATCCCATACATAGGTAGCGTGGTAAAACCTCCTAAGGGACCAAGTAATCATCCACCCCGAGTAGAGCACCCAGACCAAGAGATCCCTGATGGTTATTTGCACATTTTTGACCAAATGGCACATTAAAATAAGTTGTAACCCCAGGCCCAGACCACCACTTTGGAATATCCTATAGTTGATCCGGTTGCTAATTCCCCAATGAAATCCATTCCACTACAGAATATTCCAACCTTCAATGGATTGATATCAGAGGATCCTGACGTGTTCTTATTCGAATTTGATGTCCTATGTAGAGGCTACAACTATACCTTTGAACTCCAGAAACTAAATCTATTTCCTTCCACTTTGAAAGAGGTAGCCTTACGATGGTTTATGGGACTAGGGGCAGGAAATACAAATTAATGGGACAAAATGAAACACACCTTCCTTACAAAATACCAAGACTATTGTAGAACAAGGATTTAAAGGATGGAATATTTAAAATAGTTGCAAAAGAAAATGAAACATTAGAAGAATATGTTGAAATATTTCAATATAACCCACAGAGATCACCTTACGGTACACTACCAGGTGAGGTACTTAAAGACACTCTAATAAAAGGTATGAAGGATGAATGGGTAGAGACATTAAATTTGATGGGAAAAGGTGACATTTATAAAGAAATGTATGATGAAATTTTCCAATTGTGTATCAGGTGTTTGCGCAGTAGTAAATGAACCAAATCAGGAATACGAGGTCCCATCACCAGAAGTAGCAACATTACTAGTGGGAGTGTCACCCAAGAAGAAATTGGTAATATTTTGGAAAATTTTAAAACTGACATTTTGGGTACTCTGACTACCCAATTGGATGTTTTGCAGGCTAAGCAGAGACATAAAGAAGTAGAACAGGCATTGGCTATATTTTTTCCATGGTGAAGGAAAAAACATAGTCCAAGGGAATGTCCCCTGGACATCGTTCAAACTTGCACTATATGTGCCAAATATCATGCGACATAACAATGTCCATCACTTCCAAGACTAAAGGTCGTCTTTAAATAAGGAGAAGAAGAATTAGAACCGATATATCTGATGGCTCAGTGTCATCAATGGCAAGCTCATCCCCCAGGTACACTACAAGATCCTTCTTATTTCTTTCATGGACAATATAATCAACAACATAATCCTGGAAACACATGGAAGGGCCAACCATTTGTTAATACCACCTGGAAGTCCCAACAATATCCTACTACACTTTGTCCAAATCAACCAGTTTCCACTCCTACTTGTCCTAACCTACAGTACTCTACCCCATTTTGGAAGAATTCAAATAATAGTCCCTATCCTTCATAGTGGACTAGCACAACTGTCCCAGCTCCCAATTGGACTCAAAATTGGCAGCACCCCATGGGACTGACCAATAAACCTATGGGAATGGTTCCTCAAGTTCAGTCCACTTTACAAGCTCCACTTCAATTTCCCCAAAATCCCCAACCTCTAGTACATCCCCAACTACCAGCTCAACCCAACCCAAATCCTAATAACAGACCACTTCATCTCATGCAAATTGTCGAGAATTTGGAATGTGAAACGAACTCTGTAGGATGCAACGAGCTTTGGTTAAGGTCAAGGCGTGTAGTTTCTCCTGAGGAAAGTATCATTCATCAAGAAAATGAGAATGAGAATGATAGACAACCAACAATAAACCCATCGACTATGGTTATAATAGAAGAAGAAGAATAGGGGGACAACACAGTCAAGAAACAAAATACTGAGAAAGACGTAATTTCTTCTCCCTCGTTCCCTGAAATGATAATGATAGCTAAACCAATTGTATATCCCAAATTTGATATCGTCGGGGAACTAAAACATTTGTGTGTTAAAATCCCACTCCTACAGGCTATACAAGATATTCCTATTTATGCTAAAAAATTAAAGAATTATGTGGGGAAAAGCCCGGAAGGAAAACTAAGAATCCATCAATTGTTCATGTGGTAGGAACCTTATCCGATCTTATTTTAGGAAAACATGAGCCAGTCAAATACGCAGACCCAGGAAATCTCGTGGTAACAGTTCAGATAAAGGGTTTCTCTTTCCCAAATACACTGGTGGATTTGGGAGAAACCATCAATATTCTAGCCACTGAGACCTGTAACGTCCTGGGTATCACCTCCTACAAACCAACTTCAACTTTGTTAGAATTGGATGATATATCGGTGGTTAAACTAGAAGGCACATTACAAGACATAGAAGTCTCAGTTGACTCTTGGGAATACCTAATTGATTTCCTAGTTATTAACCCAAGAAGTAGACTAGATGGACACCCATTAATATTAGGGTGACTGTGGCTTGAAAAAGCAGATGCATACATAGGATTTCGCATAGGAAACGTGACAATTTCTAAAGGAAGTTGTATAAAGAACCTTATCTTGTATCCTCCAGCAAAATAAAGTCTTCATGTCATACACCAACAGTTTCAACCACCTATATATTCGTAAGAAAACATACGCCCTCCTCTCACACTAGAAGAAGCTCTTGGGATAAAAAACAAATTAGAATATGATGTGATCAACAGATTCATTAAAAACCCAATTGTTATAGGTAACCCAACATGTCAAATGATAAAATATGTTTTATATAATGAAGTGCAGGGAGATCCTTTGGAAGAATTAATTGATAAACACATTCACACTACTTCTGTCCATAACATCATTGCAATTGAAATCACACTAGGAATATTTTTGAATATTAACGCCAATCTGAATGACCAACAACAACAAAAAATAATCCAAATCCTTTTCAAATAACAATAGGATTTTTCCTGGGAATATTCTGACATGAAGGGCGTCAACCACAAACTATGCACACATCATATCTATATCGAAAAAAATACATGAACCATCTGAAAACCTCAATGAAGATTAAACCCTCATCTCAGGGACATTGTCAAAGAAGAATTACAAAAACTGTTGGATGTGGATTTTATATATCCTATTTCAGACGACTAGTGGGTCTCCCCATTGGTAATCATCCCTAAAAAGAATGTTAAGTGGAAAATATGTGTAGACTATATAAAACTCAATAAAGCTACCAAGAAGGAACATTTTCGCCTACCTTTTATACATCATGTCCTTGATACTTTAGCAGGGAAACATTTTTTCTCTTTCCTAGATGGCTTTAGCAGTTATAATCAGATTCAGATTGCTCCAGAAGACCAGGATAAAACTACTTTTACATGTCCTTGGGGTACCTTCGCATATAGAGTATTTCCCTTTGGGTTATGTAATACTCCAACTACATTCCAAAGAGATATTTTAATCATATTTTCTTATTTAATTAATGAGGGACTCAAAGTTTACATGGACGATTTTACCCCTTATGGAAATAGCTTTGATCATGCTTTAAGAAATCTGCAAAAGGTACTAGAAAAATGCATTGCTACTAGGCTATGTTTGATTCATGATAAATGTCATATGATTATGATTGAAGGTGTTGTACTAGGACACTATGTTTCTACAGACGGAATCAAGGTAGACCCAACAAAGATAGAGGTAATCCTTAAATTGCCTACACCCCGTACACAAACAAAGGTATGTAGTTTCCTTGGTTGTGCAGGATATTATCGCAGATTCATAGAAAAAAAATCAAGAATAGCTACACCTTTAAATTCTTTAACTGGTAATGTGGAATTTCAATGGTCTGATAAGTGTGATGTTTCATTTGCAGAGCTTAAAAGGTTAATTTCAACAATACTGGTGTTGAAAGGACAAAACTAGAAGTTACCATTTCACATCTCTTCATACGCATCAAATGTCGCTATAGGAATTGTCCTTGGACAGGAAGAAGACAAGAAGCCTTATGCTATTTACTATATTAGCAAAAAAATTACCCTTTCCGAATTAAATTACACAGTAACAGAAAAATAATTTTTAGCTGGTATACATGCTATTAATAAATTTCGACACTACATAACAGGCTATCCAGTGTTTCTGTATACTGATCACTCCGCCATTAGATATTTAGCCAACAAACCAATTACTAATGGACGAGTTACTTGGTGGTTGTTGATGTTGCAGGAATTCAACATCACCATTAAGGATCGACCAGGAAGAGAAAATATTGTTGCATATTTTTTGTCCCGTATAACCAAGAAAAATAACTCTTTGACAGTCAAAGACCAATTTCCAGACAAACATTTGTTCGCTATAACTATTAATATGCCTTGGTACGCTGATGTGGTGAATTATCTGGCAATTGGGAAATTTCCAACACACTTGTCATTAAGAGAAAGGAAATTAATTATCCAGCATAGTGCATGGTTCACCTGGATTGGTGGATATATTTTCCACACAGGGTCTGATCTTTAGATCTAAAGATGTATCAGAGAGGATGAAATTCAAGATGTCTTGAAGGCATGTCATGATCAGCCCTATAGCAGACACATTGTAGATCATAGGACTGGGCATAAGGTTTTGCTGATGGGTTATTATTGGCCCTCGATATTTAAAGATGCAAATAAGTATGTCCACAACTGTGATAGCTGTCAGAGGATGGGTCGAACAGGCCAGGATGATGAAATTCCCCTTCAACTAGTGGTGGAACCTTTTGAGATATGGGCACTATATTTTGTTGGCCCCTTTAACCCAAAATCAAACCAAAAAGCTTATATACTAGTTGCAACAGACTATATGACCAAGTGGGTAGAAGAAGTAGCCTTGCCAAATGCAACTGAGGAAGTAGTCATTAAATTTATTTTTGAACTATTTGTATGCTATGGATTACCAAGTAAGTAATCACGGATGGAGGGTTGCAATTTACAGCACATAAAATATCTGCCACTCTGCACAATTATCACATTAAACATAGGGTTACCTCCCCATACCACCCCTAAGAAAATGGACAAGTGGAAAGTACCAATAAATTCTTGGAGGCAATCTTGACAAAAATAGTCTCGACAAACCATCAAAATTGGGAAGTCAAGCTTCCAAATGCCTTATGGGCCTATCGCACAACATGGCATAACACTACTGGCTACTCACCTTATCACCTATTCTTTGGCAAAGATCCAATCTTTCCAATTGAATTTGAGATAAAGACTCTAAAAATGGCCCAGGAAATTGCACTATATCTTACGAAAGAACACATGCAACGCTTACAACAACTCAATGCGTTAGATGAAGCATGCCTATTTTCCCTTTAGCGCACAACCGCTATTTAGAAGCAGAGAGATAGATGGCATGACAAGCATATCAAGAATAAATCATTCCAGAAAGGTGATCGGGGGCTTCTTTATGATTCCAGATTTCAGGATTTTCCTGGGAAGTTGCAAACAAGGTGGCTGGGATCATATGAAATCAAGGAATTCCATGATAATGGAATTGTCACTTTAGTTACCATCGACGGGTATGGTTCTCCTTTTATGGTAAATGGACATTGTCTACGGCTCTACCATCATCCGCTTTCAAAAGAATCATTTTGCCAAGAAGTAAGTAACGATCCTACTGTTCATATTTTAGCTGGCTGGGAAGGTAACCCAACAGCTTTAGCTCCATCAAATTGTTGTTTTTCTCCAGCACTGTACATACTGTATATATATATATATATATATATATATTAAGGTTTGATTGAGTTTTTAAGTTTTTACTTTCTAGGGAAGTCGCTATAAAGAGATTTTGAGAACGAAGACTAGAAAAGGGTGTAAAATATGATTGTAAGGAAAATACAATTAGCACTCTTTTTTGTTCTTTATTTATAACTGTTACATATATTTCAAATTCAAACTCCAAATTTCTCTTGTTTCACTTTGAAAAACCCATCGAATATAAACTTTGTTTTTATACAGGAGATGAATATGTCATGTTTCGCAGCAAAAGTCAGACG
This sequence comes from Picea engelmannii, assembly GCA_009831015.1. Lineage (NCBI taxonomy): Eukaryota > Viridiplantae > Streptophyta > Pinopsida > Pinales > Pinaceae > Picea > Picea engelmannii. The sequence goes on along the minus strand of ML784084.1, from coordinate 199,350 downwards.
ACTGCACTAAAAATATGCACGTTTGTGACTGTAGAAAATAGAAATGAATGAATGACATCGTAAACCATCTTATATATTTTACCCCCCATGATCACTGAATAAACCTACCCGTAAAATTATTAAATGAATTTAGTTGATGACTAATCAATCCTAGATTCGCTAAAAAAAAAAAAATCTTCATGCGGGAGGTATCCAATTAATTAATTAGATGGTTCAATTTGAATATCATCATCATATTCCTAGAGCTTAATTTGTCATTCCTTTGGACAATTTCCATTCCCTTTGCGGGTAATGTCATTCATTCAAATGTAAAAAAATTCATTCCCTTGGTTGTGATTGTCGTTCACTCGAACGTAACAACTATTGTTCCCTTGGTTGCAATTGTATTTCCCTTTGTGGCTAATTTCATTCATTCGAATGTAACAACTTGCGTTCCCTTGGTTGCGATTGTCATTCCCTTTGCGGGTAATGTCATTCATTCGAACGTAACAACTGACATTCCCTTGGTTGTGATTGTCATTCCCTTTGTGGGTAATGTCGTTCATTCAAATGTAACAATTTTCGTTCCCTTGGTTGTGATTGTTTTTCCCTTTGTGGGTAATCTCATTTATTCGAATGTAACAACTGTCATTCCCTGGTTTGTGATTGTTGTTCCCTTTGCAGGTAATTTCGTTCATTCAAAATTAATAGTTCGTGTTCCCTTTACGCTTGTTCCTGTTGTTGTTCCTTTCACTTGAAAGCAATGATTTTTGTTTCCACCAACAACACATGTTGTTTTTATGACTGCCCCTTATAAGTTTAGTTATTCCTTTGGATATGAACTTCAATAACTAATTTTCAAAGCTATCACTTCTAATTATCATGGAAACGATTTCTTATTTTATTTTTAGGGAATATTTAGCATACCTTATCAAATTGTTTATGCATTGACTCTTTCAAATTATCTTAATATTGTTCATGATCCATAACCACCATAATTAGTTTTTTTCCCTATATATACATATACTTGAATGATAATTTTCCTTCACATCATAATAAGGATTCTAAGGCACATTTTTACTTTGCATTCTTACACTTCTTACACCATCCCAAACTCTTAAGGAGTAGATGAGCCTCCCTTAATAACAATAAAAAAAAGAGATAAAAATACAATAAAATAAAAGCCTAAATAATAATAATAATAATAATGAAAGAAAAGAAAAAACCTTCTCTTAGAAAGGATAGGGGGTCTCATCATGAGCCAACCTACCACGATCATAAGAGATTAACATAAGTGACATTCCCAATATGGATACCACACCAGGGCAATGGCCTTTAGCATTTAGTGTCAAAGGACAAGAGGTCTCATCACGAGCCGACTTGTTCACTTTGTTATGATCTAGTGAGTGACATTGTTGTTATCTGGCTACCAAACCAGGACAATGGCCTTTTTGGGAAAATACTATTCAAATTACTTATTGAGGATATTGGCTCATCTATGGGTTAAATGGAAATCCTGTCGAGGCTATGGACGCCTGCTAGCAGCAGTGGCTCTGCCTATGGTATTGAAGTTTATCTTAATTTGCCAAACTTTTATTGTGCTCATATATTTCCTTTATTTAAGAAGAGGCTATCATTCTTTCTATATTCAAAGCAAGGGATGATAACAAAATTATGACAAGTGGCATACTTATAAAACTTGGACATATTAGAAATATTCGTAATTTCTTCCTTAACACTTTGGATATTGGTATTTGGGCTTGCCCTTTCCACAAAAGATATGATTATCATTCATTTCCATGATTAATATTAAGTTGCTTTGGAAATTATTAACGATTGTTCTACCCATTGGCGGTTGCGTAATAAATAATCCATCACTTGACTGTCCACTATTAATATGTTCACACATACAACCGATCGAGGTTGACCTTTCACTCATTGGGGGGTGGAAATTCCGCAGGAGTTACCGATAATCCATAATAATTACAAACAATGGGAAGCTACGTAAAAAAAAATATTCCATTTCTGTTATGTAATTTTTTTATACCATTTCTATTCAATTTCTTTTACAGGCTAGTCTAAGAAGTTTCATAGGTGGGAACGATAGTTGTGCTAATTTTATTGCACAAAATATGGGTGGCCGAATTATTCTCCGTGAACATACACTGTTGCGAGTTACTGATCAGGTTAGGGAAATTCTAAACCGTTTAGGATGAACACAGTATTTTAATAGGATGCAGGTATTTGATACAAATATTGCGTTGGCATTCTACCAAAATCTACAGGGGGGAATATCAATACTTCAGGGCATACAAATACCAGTCACTTATGCCATCACAACTGAGGTTACATGCTTTCCAAATGAAGGAAAGAAATGGAATGGTAAATACACAACACTGGAGGAAGTTGTGGAATCCTTTGTCGAACTAGGGGAGTTATTCGATAAGAAAGTAAAAGGCCTTAACCCCACTGCTCTTAGTGAACCTTGGAGGGAGCTAGTAGGCATGGTGAAAATATAAATTACATTTGATGGACAATATGACGTGGTGAGACCTCGCCACCTCAAGCTGTTGGAAACGTTAAAACAATGGTTAGTATTAAATCTACCATTTCTTTTAAATAGCATTTTGCATGAGGTAGCTGGAAGAACTCAAAAAGCTAAAGACCCTGATAGCATAATCAATCATCATGGGATGGTAAAATTAATAGTAGTCAAGGAATTAAATTATGCACAAATAATGTGGAAAGACCTAATTAAGCTCAATAGACCCTTGCAAATAGAGCAACCAGAAGTTACCTAGTCAAAGATCCACCCTGAAATTCCTCCACAAGGAATTGAGGTAGTTCAGCTAGAGGGAGAGAGTGATCAAACATAAATACTAGCCACCCAGCCTGAAATTGAAACAAAAGTTATTCAGTTGGAAGAGGAGCAGTCAAAAGAATAAACTCAGAGTATGAAAGAAGAAACATCAAAAAGGAAAAGACAAAGAACAACTTTTGCTCCTAAAACCGCCTATGTTAAAAGAAGAAAGGGTAGAAATAAAAGACAATCTAAAAACACTTAAGAGACTGAGAAAACAGAAATACTAGCCATCCAGCCTGAAATTGAAACATAAATTATTCAATTGGCAGAGGGAAAGTCAAAAGAAGAAACTCAGAGTATGCAAGTAGAAACATCTAAAAGTAAAAGAAAAAGACAAGACAATCTAAAAACACTCAAGAGACTATGAAAACAGAAGATCCACCACAAGAAAACCCTATAGGGAAGGAGCATGATTTCCCTGAAAGATATGAAGAGGATATGGCCCGAGTGTTAGGAAATTTGGGAATGTCTCTTACTGAAGATGCAGATGCCCCAAAAGAACCCCAAGCTCCAACCTCTCCTCCTTCAAACTCTATCTTTGATAATATTGATGTAGAGATGCCATCCTCTCCTATGAGGGAATCTACTGATGTGGAAAAACAACTAGAGCCTTGGTTTAAGGAGATCAACCTTTTAGAGCAACAAGAATTCCTAGAGGGTACAAGGAATGAATTTCCAATTGATCAAGATTTTGAAGACATTGAAATTCCCCTTGGACATAAAGCAACAACAGAAGAAGGCAATAGCTGAATCAAAGAGATGGAACATGAGAATAAGGAACTGAGGAAGAAGGTCAAGAGAATGAATGTATTAAAACAAGAAACTGACAAACTGAAAGGAAAGATTAGACGACTTAAGAAGCGATTGGAACAGTCTGACAAATCCTATAGGAAGGATAAATCTAGGAGAGTTAGAATGCAAGGAATAAATCCACTTCCTACTGGAATGGTTCAAAGAAGGGAAATTCATACTCACTCTATTGAAACAAAAACAAATTTTCATGTCCCCTTAGATTCAGCTGAAACAGGATATCAAACATATGCTCCTGTAAGAATAGAAAAAGTTGTTCAGACTGAAGGGGTGATTCATTCCTATGAACATGATGCCCCTATCAGAAGAATGGAAGAAGAATTGGAACAGTATCAACATACCTTAACCCAATGCCGAAATGAAATGGTGTCAGTAACAAAGCATCAAAAAATTGTCAAACAACTCCGAGCAATGTTAGCGACTGAAAATGAAACCTTTGTTGATCTCAGCAGAGCAAGAGAAAAGGTAAAGAAGGTGCAGGGTCAGCTTGATGGAGCTTTGGAGAAAATCAAAAATATTTTCTCTATTCATTCCGATGTATTAGCTTGCAGGGCCCCTGCTAATAATTTCTCCCTATTTTTATTGGAACGATATATGTTATTAAAAGTGAAAGCAATTAGGGCAGGAACACCTTCTGAGTTTACCACTGTCTATGATTTTGTTTTGTGTTTCAAAGAACAAGATGATACAGTAAAATATTTTTTGTGTGAATTATATCTTCATAATTTCATTTTAGAAGGAAACATAGATGAGAACAACAATCCATTCACTGGGGATATCGAGTTTCAGGCCTTTTTATCTTTTGCCAAAAATCAAATTAGATGCAAAAGGCACATAAGGTCTTTATCAAAAGAGAAAATGGGCTAGACCTATGGGTCAGAGGAGAACCTTCTAAACCCTTTGACACCATTATGAAAAATAGAGCATTTCTGAAGCGGGAAAAAGTTGTGGAATCTTTAGCTCCCATCCATAGACATGTTATATATTCAGGGATGACTTTGGAGAAATTAGAGAAGAAGCCCTTTTTGCTGCCAAATTAAGATGGAGTGTCTCTTCAAACGAAATCAAGAACAGGGAACCATTTGGTTTTAGGAATTTTCAAACAACTTCTCTCAGATTAGAAAGGTATTCCAATATGATCATGGAAGCAGGGCCTTCCTGGATTGGATGCATGTATAGTGCCGCCATTATTTGGTATCATCCAAAGGGTTATCAGTGTGTTTATGAACTCCGTAAGAAACATGAAGAAAATGATTTTGAAGAACTTAAAGGTAAGCATGGTTTATGGAGGTACAGAGAAGAGACCTCTCCACCCTACAGTCTCATTGCCCTGCATATGAACTATCTTGTTGCATGAGGACATCCAAAAAGGTAAGATGGGGGGTATGTTGGGGTAAGAAAAAGATATAAATATTCTCCTTGTTACTTTGGTTTATGATATATTCTTTGCTGACTTTTCTATTAGTTTGAAGTAATTAGGGAAGAAAATAATTAAAAATCTTTTGAAAATAATATTAAATAATATTAGATATTTTTTAAACTTTGGGTTTGAATTTCTTTGATTTTATGCAGAAATGGGCAATTGTTGTTAATCAAGGATAATCAAGAAGATAATAAAGATACAAAGGCCATTGAAGATTAAATAAATCAGGCATGAGATGGTTCAAGGAAGATTGATTTTTATTTTGAAATCTTCATAAAATAGTAAAAGCAATCCTCAGGATAGCTTAAGAGTGAACGATAGAGAGGGTGTGCCAGAATTTCGATCTCCTAATTGTTGATACTCTGTACAACAACCCAATTGTAAATGACTTATCAATTATGGAATTAATGGAAGTTTCAAGCATTTTGACCATTTCCATGTACTGGGTTTTTCATAACAGTATCTTCTGAAAACCGTGGGCCCAGTTGACAGGAGCTACTGTCTTATCTGTATTTTTATCATTTCTGTGGTAATTTTGTCGATTGATATTTCCTATAGCAGTTAGAATAGATTCATTAATGTGTTGTTTCTATTATGAATTGATTGTGGTATTCCATTCGCAGAGATTAGACATTCTATTTGGAAATTATCGATTGTTGTTCCATTAAAGATTGTTGTCAATTTATCGCTTGTTGATTCTTTTCATTAAGTTTACATTTGTTGTTCCTTCTTAAATCTCAATAGATCATTGTTCCTTTCGAATAGGTTGATTAATCATTGTTTTTTGAGAGATTTATTCATTGGCACTTTTGTAGATTAAATTGATGTTTCCCGAATAGATGAATGAGTTCACTAATTAATTGATGTTTCTTTTCAAGCTGTGATATTGCTCAAAATATATTTCCTTTTGATTGAATCATTAGTTTCATATTTTGTAGTTAATGTTTGAATAATTTTATTGTTACAGTAATTTAGATGAATCCAAATTTCTTGTAAATGAACTATCTACACAATTTAAGCCTCTACAACTTGTCCTCATAGATTTTGCTCATAATCTTGAAAGAAAAATATGAATCCTCGGTTGATAAAATTAATGTTAGACTAAGGTTATTTTTAGGAAATCTTTAGCACCCAACAGTAAGCTACCAATCATTGACCTGTATTGTCTCTGGTCTGTAGACTTTGAATCATCATCTTTTATCAACTTGCAATTGGTTTGCATAGGAGTGGTAATTGATTTGCAATTTTCCATTCTGGACCTCTTTAGCATTTCTCTGATATACTTAGTTTGATACATAAAAATTCCTTGGTTTATTTCACATATCTAAAGACCCAGAAAGAAGGATAGTTCTCCAAGTAATGACATTTCAAATTCATTATGCATATCCTTTGCAAATTCCTAGCTTAACCTGTCATCAGTACTTCCAAAAATAATATCATCAATATAAAATACCATCTTGAGTTACCTTGATGTAGAGGTTGTTGTCTGCACTTCCTTTTCTGAACCCTTCCTGCTATAGATATTTATCCAGTCTAGAGTACCATGCTCTAGGAACCAATTGTTCAATGTAGACTTCTTCTTCAAGTTCCCCATTCAGAAAAGATGATTTCACGTCCATATCTGTCCATACTGTTCAAGACTCTACTACACAATTGTCCATAATTTTGAATCATGTGTCACTGTACTATCATGAAGTACTACTACAATTGATTAATCTATCATATTGTACTTCTGCTAACTGAATGCACTGAGTCTGTCTACTCAAATTCTGCAAGTTGCTCGAAGGATGGTTCTCTAGTCTGTCTCAGCTACCACATAGATTTCTCCTGTCTATTATTCATATTATCTGGGAGTCTCTAAGTCAGATGGATCATAACAATTCCTGCTCTAAAGTGTATTCATCATCGTCTTCATTAGTATATTCATCATCTCTCTGAGCTCTGACTTATTTCTTTCTGTTTGTGGATACATCTTTCACTACAGTGTCTGAAAGTACAATATCTTGAACATGTTCCTTATTTACCTGTCATTCTTTTCTTTCAGTTATTTTCCAAATCTTTTTGTATCTGACATCTTTCCTTTTCTCTATAGTATTTTCTTCATCTTGTTTTATTTCTAATCTTGCGATCTCTGGGACCTGGTCTTTGTTCACCCGTTCTTCGTGTTTTGAACAACCATTGTCAACATACCAACCACACTTCTTTTGCTTAGCTTGTAGAGGGAGTGTGCATTCTTCATTGCTATATTGATTATGCTTTCTTATCCATGTTCTCTTCTTAGGCTCGTGTTTGTGAATGTTGTTTTTATGTTGTAAGTTGGAAAGTTTGAATATGGGAGGACCTTCATTAGTACCTATTAGATGTGCCAACCAAAACAGTGAAAAAAAAGACCCAAGTAGAGGGATATATCCCCAGGAAAAAAGGAAAGAAAAGAACCCATCAAGAGTAAGTGTGATAGTGGTACATGTTGGGCTTACTTCCTGGCATATGGTGTCATTTAGTCCATTTCTATGAGTTCCTTTGTGGATAATGCACTTTCTCTTGAGTTACCACTTTCTAAGCGCTATGTTTTTCCAACTTCCAAATTTTCCTTTTTATTTACCTTTTATCATATTTGCAACTCCCCTTTATAATGTTTCATGCCATAGCATCACTTATTTGGGACTGGGGAGAACACAGAAAGGGTAAAGCTCAAGTATGCATTGGAATTTTGAGAGTCATTTTCTATTATCTCTTTCTTTCCTTAAAATTCTTCTTTCTTTATTATTCTTTTATCAACTGCAATCAACCTCTGGGCCTTTAACCCCTCTTCTCATGAAAGAATGAACCATGATCCATTATCGAAGTTGAGTACACCGTGACAGGCTCCATGATGGTAAGTTTGGTGGGGAAACAAAATGTTACCCTTGAAATCCCCCCTAGTAGTACTCCTTATTCTTGGAGGTGACAACATGGGACTAGGGAACAGATGCTAGCCACCAAGTTGAAACAAGGAAACAAACATAACTTCTTGAGCTTATGATCCATTATCCAAATTCAACCAATGATCCTCATTCACATGCCTAGTATATTAAGAACAACACCTTATATGAAGAAATGACTAACATACCTCATGGTGACGTTGGCTTACCATCTCCCACACATTGTATTGACTGGATGTTATGAGCCCACATGATCCAAAGTAGAGGAGGCAAGCTGAGGGGGGCTTACACTGCCATCAGTAGACATATTGATCATCATCATCAATGAGATCATTGTCTTTATTGTGGACCATGAGACATGATCTCCTCTAGTTACCCCTAATCATGTGGGATAATAGGTCATTTGAAAACATTTTCTTCAATAAAATTCACTGAAAAATAATTTTATAATAATATTCATTTTATATTTCCTCTCATTATATAGATGTTTCAGCATATTGAATGATTAGTGATTACTTTGTTTGAATATTTAAAACTACCCCATTCTCCTCCACTAGTATTAGATGAGAGACACATAGATGTTTTAGTCATACATTATGTCATATCTTTTAAATAACATTTAAAGAACACTTTATTGAAAATTTGTCCTTGCATTAATTAGAAACATTTGATTCCAATAAGATGGCATCGGTATAGATGCTTTATCGAGGCAAAATGGATAAGGCACAATAGGTATTGCTGCAAATGTATACGCCTTTACCCATACTTAGCCTTTTCCAAGACAGCCCACCCTCTCATACCTTCGCAGCCCACCCTCTCCTTGGTGAAGATATGTACATTTGAATACCACAAACCCATGGTAAAAGTCCTGCCATGGTTTTGTGGACCAATCCCTTGTTAAGCGATCCATCATTTAAAATGTCACCCTCTATTATAATAGCTAGTGAAATAATATAGACAATTCAGTCAAGTAGGCCTGGGGCAGCACATATTTGAATAAGATACTGCCAAAAGGAGCAGGCTGAAAGAGTGAAATAGTATAGACAATTCAGTCATGTAGGCGTAGGCCAGAGCATATTTGAATAAAATACTGTCAAAGAAAGCAGGCTGAAGCTGTTTCAGAAGTTCGTGCAATTTTAAATGAAGAAAAAGAATCGGATGTCTCAGCTTGCTGTCATTGCTCTTTAATTAATTCCAATTCCACCATCAGCAATCACAGCTTACAAATTATTCAATGCGATCTGCAACTTCCCCATGGGAGGAATTGAAAGGGCACATCCTTTTATGCACATTCAGCCATATAGAAACACTCAAAATAATATTGAAATACATTCCCGATGGGCCAAGTTCCAACCTCTTCTAAGTATTTCGTCAGCGTTGACCCAAAATTGTAATTATAAAATGAAGCAGAGCTGGATACAGAATCCTCAGCCACACTCTGGTGATCCTTTTCTTCTGTAAACCTCTATTTATTGGGTCTTCAGTTATAAGATTTGAATGTGGAAAAATATGGTGTCTCAGAAGGGAATGGCGGTGGTTTTACTGACAGTATGGTCGCAGTTTCTCTACGTGCATTCTTCTTCAGATGATTGCACAGTGGTTTCCCACGTTTTGGAATCGTGTTATATTGATCTACAGTCGGAAACATTTTTCATGAGAGCTGAGAGCGTGTGCTGCAAGAGCCTGGAGATTCTGGAGAACAGGATTCGAGATCGCCAGCTTACTATATATACTATTTGTGAATGCTTCAAAGCCTCTGATAATGATAAGCATTTTTTGGTGAATGAAAATCTGCTGGAAGTTCAGGTTTTATGTGGCCCTCACATTCCCTACCCAATAAACTCATATTCGGACTGTGTACAGTATGTAAGTAGATTTCGCTTTTTCTTGACTTGGCACAAGACAGAATACCCTAGATTTTGAAATATTGCATATCAAGACCGTGTTTATATTCTTTTATTTTCCATACTGATTGTATTGCTGTTTGCATACCGCAGCCTGGTGAACAGACGAATGCCATAGCAGTACTGTAATGGTGAATGCTGAATGAAATATGTAAGGCAAAACGCTACTCATTGTGAGGAAATCCGGCCGATAATCGGTGCTGTGCTGAACGATATCAGTAAAGGAATCTGATTGAATGTGCCTTGGTATATTATATGATATTGGATTCATAATGTATCTGTAACTGCCATGCTATATATATGTGCTATTATAAGTCTTTTTTACTCTATTTCTCTCTCATACATGAAAAAGCCTATATTTTCTGCTGGGTTGCTCCCTTTCCCTTTTCTCCTAACGAAGAACTAATTTCAGTTAATTTGTATTTTTTAATCATAATGACTTAAAACTTTTATATTCTTAAAAAAAATACCTGTTACAGTCCGTATCGGCAGGTATATTAACAGTATCTGTCATTAATTATAATTACATATTTGGATTCTTTTCCTATTTCTGCTTTACAAAAACTATTTACAAAAAATTATATCATCCTCTACTAATGGAGTTTGTTCAACTGTGAATTTTTTTTTCCTTTTTACCATTGGATCTCATCTTTTTAGGCTTATAAATTTGAAGTGGTTTCCCAAAAAATTCAAAGAGCAATAAATTCTGTTTTGTTATTTATACCCAAACTTGGTTCCTAAAGTATAAAGATATAGTTGTTTTGCTTTCAATAGGGAACTAGTCAAACACCACATACTGGAGGGTGACATTGACATTGACAGACCCGGTCAGAGAAACTCAAAAAAATTCATAATCAAGAGAAGGCATAATGGAGATTCTGATTCTTAGATTCTTTGTTTTTAAGTCGAAATTAAATTCTCTTGCCATTATCATTGAAATTTCCACAATAACTTCTATTGAAGTTATTGTGGAAATTATTGTATAAAAAAATATACCCAATCTATTATAATATGCTATTTAAATGCTTGATCTCTTCTAATACACTATCATTATAAGTTGAATTAAATTATATAAAAATATAGTCAATCTTTAATCTTATAATCTAGGATGTACGATCCTCTCTTCCATACACCGGCAGCATCTTTGCAAATCCACCTCCTCTGGGTTGACAAATCTGGAGAGCTCAGTAATATGGGGTTCGGCCTGCAACGGAACCAGCTCTTCCAACGCACAAAACATGGCAGCTAAAGCAACAATGGAGGGCCGAAATTCCACAAATTTAGCTTCAAATAGACTTCCGAGTAGAAGCTCTGTTACACGGGAGACTATGGAGGTTCTGACGATGCAGTCAAACCGTAGGTGTTGAGCCAATGCCTCTGTGTAAGCAAAGGCCGTCACAGGACTCATCCGCCATCCAATTGCTTTCATTATGGTGACTTCCATCCGCTGTAGTGTAGAGGATTCGAACACGTGATCGATGCCAGCTTGAACCTTAAAATCCCTGAGAGGTGGAACATTTACTTCATCCATCTTTGCTGCGATTGACAAACATCCGATTGATACCAATTCCATCTTCCAAGATTTCCAGGTCTCGAAAAGGTTCTTCGACAAAAAGCGATCCATATAGTTAACGGCCGAAGAAATTGTCGAAGCCCTAAAGTTAAAATGACTGGAAACCTTTTTCATCCAAGAAACTGCCCTACGCCTTGAGTCACATAATTCACTGCCCTGAAGATGTGACAAAAAGTAATCTGCACTCGGCATGAAGGCCGATTCCTTCTCTAGACAGATTTTAACCGTTTCATCGTAACCTTCAGGTACAGTAAAGGGCAATGTTGAAGAAGTAAAATCGTGTTCTGCCCTTGAATCATTGTAGTTTATGCAGTTAGTATTCAAATCTTTTGACCACGGGCTATCGATCTCCAGAGTCTCTTCACACAAAAGGCTTTCAACGCGGCTATCCATTTTAATTGTCACTATTATATCAGCCGCAGACAAATTTCTGAAGGCATTTTGCACTGGGAAAGAACCGGACAACAGAATTTAAATTCAATGATAAAGCTTCACAGCTCGACATTTGCTTGCCTTGAGCCTTCTGCCTTCTTGCTGAAGAATCTGACAAGCTTTTGCTCCTGCCTTCTTGCTGAAGAATCTGACAAGCTTTTGCTCCTTCTGCTTTCTTGCTGAAGAATATGACAAGCTTTTGCTCCTTCTGCTTTCTTGCTGAAGAATCTGACAAGCTTTTGCTCAAAATTAAAGAAAAGGTAGCCGGATAGTCTTTAAGCTTCAAAATTCAGAAATCCCAGCAGATCCACAACTGAAACCTTTCAGTTCTTGCAATTGTCTCTACAATCTCATTTAGCGTTAAGTTCTCCCTTCATTTAATATCGCACGGTCGGAACAGAGAATGAAAGATTTGCCTGTCGAACTGTACAGAATTGCAGTGCTAATGGCATCCTTTAGTACTCTCGCAGTCTGGATCTTTTTTGTGGTAGAAATCAATATAAGCGAATGACATTCTATCTACAAATTTCAAATTGATGTAAATATTGTCTTCAATTTATTAAATATATAATATATGAAAGATATATTTAACATTTATGGAAATCCAAGTAAATATAATTAATATATATATATATATATATTATATGAAAAATATATTTAATATTTATGGAAATCCAACTAAATATAATATAATTAAAAAATGATCATGTTAAAAGTAATATAGTTAAGAAGAAGTTAGGTCATGTAAGTGTGATATATTTTAATATAGTTGAGAAGAAGTGAGGTCATCTAAGTCTAATATATTTAAAATACTAAAATTTTAACATATTGATTTATGATCATAAAGAGAGTTTTGTGGTAAAAGCATTTAATGATATTGTAAGAATACTATATGAGAAACTATACTACTTAACGATTGATTAATAATTATTAAATAAGAATACTATATGATAAATTATACTACTTAACGATTGATTAATAATTATTAAATTTTTATATTGATGATGATGAGTTTTAAATGAAGATTGAATTGGTTTATAGGATCTTAATATTATAAGGGATTACTTGCAATTTTTTAGAATTTTGTCTCTTTGCTAGAAAAGTATTAAGAGAAGTTTTCCAAGATCACTACAGTTATGATGAGTTAAAAGGTTAGGAAGGTTGGTAGTGCGACAAATATTTTGAAATTGATATTTGTTTTGGGTATAGGCTGGACAATCTAAGAGAAAGTGATTTTCATCTTCAATCCTCTTGGTGTCACAAAGGTGACACTCTTTTATCCCAAGGCTTTTTAGGAATTGTCCAACACCCAATTTCACTATGGAGCTCATGATAATTTGTCTGCATCTTAGCAATGTTTATTTTTTTGTTTAAACACTTGTCAAAATTGAGAGATAATTTTGATCTTCTATATTAGAGTTGATTACCTCCTTATAATATCTTAATTTTCTTTTCTCCTCTAATTGTTTATCACACCACATTTTCTCCTTAACTTTTTATTTAATAATATTTTTAATGGTATCCTTACTCTGTAAAATGACATCTTCCATGATTCTCCAATGGCTTAGCCATTACTGGGCATCTTTATCCCGTCCCCGCTTGAGTTGAAGGTGGTTATGGATGGAGTTTGAAGAAATTTTAGGAAGCCTCTTGTCTTCCATGTTGTTTAACTTGCTCTTATACATTAGGTATCTAGTCATAGTCGTGCTCTCAATGGGGGAATGGTCACCTCTAAGAAGAGAATAGGATATGACTTATTTCTTTTAATTTTGAAATTATAGGTTATAAAATTATTTTGGAAATGTTATATCTTTCTCCAAGATTATCGAGAGATACTGCATCCCCAAACTTTGCATCGATATAGAATAATAGGCGTAACCAATGTCTCAAAGAGGAGTTTCTTCTTATCCCATATCCAAAGATCGACTGATTTACAACTGTTTTCAAGCCCATAGTAATATTTTCATCCTCCAATTATCCTTTTCTCAATGTTATAATTCCAGTTGAGCTTGTGGTGAATATTGATTCCTAGATACTTGTATGAAGTCACTTCCTCCAAGTTGTTGTTGTCATATACGAAGGTATCATAAGTGATCTTATTGGATTTAATGATCATGACTTTATTCTTCTTAGTATCACTGGTCATACCCATATTGGAGAAAAAATCCTTGAGAATCCTTAGTTGTTTTCCAAGATCATGGGGACTCCTTGCCATAAGAACGATATCATCATCATAAAGAATAAGTTTGATGACTATAACAGTGAAAGTAGGGTCGACACAACCTGCTTCTTCCAAAAAATCTTATAGTTTGTCAATGTAAATTCTAAAAAGGGTAGGGGACAAGGGACAACCTTGCTTAACTCTAATATTGCAATTAATTTCTTTTGACAAGCCCTCGATGTTCTTAAATTTGGAAATAACTTTCTCATACAACCTTATTGCTGCAATTATCAACTTGAAAGGCACTTATATCTCTTCCAAACTATCCCAAAGGGTTTTCTTGGGAATGTCAAATTTTTTTCTAAAGTTAACAAAACAACAAAAAAGATTGGTTTTAGTATTGCGGAACTCCTCTATGATGACCCTAAAGGTAACAATATGGTCCACAGTTGAATGATATCTCCTAAACTCGACCTGACCTTTAGCTCTTTTATCATGACTTTCTATCCATAGGCTAATATTCTTTTCCAAAATAATTATGTATAGCTTGGCTGAAATCGGGCTAATCATAATGGTCCTATAATTAGAGGGAAGGTTTCTATCCTAGCCATTTTTAAAAATAGGAAGAATGAAGCTTTCCATCCATTGTTTAGGGAATCCCTGCTTAACTGCTAAGTTGAAGAGCTCGTGTATATGAGGGATGATGATAGTCCCTTCGATTTTAAAATTTTTAGCTTGGTATCCCTGAATGTCCTTAGCTTTCCCATTTGCAAGCCACTTAACCCCAAACTCTATGTCATCTAAAGAAAAAACTTCATCTTCTATAGGGATAATATGAATGATGTACATGGCATTAGCGAACTCCTAAAGACTTTTAAGGTAGGAATTTCAGTCCCTTAAGAGAATCATATTATTTTCTTTAGTATTGTGAATTAGAATTTGCCTCTAGAACTTCATAGGATCAAGCTTAGAAAGCCGTGAAAACCACTTTTTCTTTTTATTCATATAATACTTTTTTTTTCCTTTTAATTAGGGATTTGTACATATTGATCTTATCGAGTTTTAAGGGCTCATTATAATCATCCCTGATGTCTTTCCTAGAAATTTTACATTCTTTATCATATCAAGGGTTGGTTGTTCTATTATTATTTTTACAAGACACCTCGAAAGAGAAGTTGTTAATAGGTGGAAAGGGTAGTTGTAAAATTATGATAGAGGTCTTCAATGTTGTCCTTATAAGTTAGGAGGTGTAGCTCCCTATTTAAATCCGTTAGAAAAATATCAAATTTACTTTTGTCAAAGAGCATATGCCTTTGATTATTAGAATTTTCTTCAGTGGTTTTCATGTGCATGGAAAACTTTAGAGTTAGGGTTAGAGGTCTATGATTAGAGTCGGGTTCATTGTCATTTAAAAGGTCAAAAATTACTATTTTGTTGGATATGAGGATATTAGATATCACATAGTCCACAACACGACTATCCAGTCCATGAATACAAGTCATATGGTAGGATTTTGGCCACTTCATTACTCCATTGCAAATTATTAGGTCTTGAGAGTTGTAGAGATTGAGTAGCTCAATGCAAAACAAATTCTTAGTTATGTCTTCAGATCTTCTTTTGTAGCTATTAGCTAAAACAAGGTCCTCATCTAGCCATAAAGGATTATGGTTGGAATAATTGCTTAAAAAATATCTTGGTTAGTTGCATTCCTAGAATTAAAATATCCTAGCATGAGGATATTACCTTCATTTCTAAAACTAGAAATATCTTGCTCTAAATTATTATAGGGACAATTTCTATCTAGATTGTCATTCTTATAAAAGGTAAAATTAATAGGTGCAAAATAGAAAATTGCTATACACATCTTCTTAGAATTGACGTTTGAAATTTATATCCAAATGTACTGATCCAAAGGATCGATCTTATGAAGTTGAGTGTCGGAAGAAATGTTATTTCTAATATATCAAGCTATGCCTCCTATCCCTCTACGGTAGGACCTTTTTTTCTAGGCCAACCGCAAGATAAATCCTTATATGTTAGGCACCTTATACCCTATATGCTCTCATGTTTTAACTAGACAAATAATATCAATATTACTCAGGATCCAGCTTAACATAGGACCTTTGTTCCATGGAAAGCCATGACATTTCCAAATTTAAATCAAATTTTTAATTAAAGTTTACATTTTGACTAAATTTTATATTTTTAATTTTAAAAATTAAATATTATAAAATTTGTAAAGATAAACCATTATTGTTATTTGGTAAAAATTATATATATATAGTAATAACACATTAGGGACCTAACCTCCCTAACATATATTTTCCATGTAATAAAGGTTGACATTAGTTAATAAGGCATATTTAATAAATATGAAAAAGTCAATGTAAGAAGACCTAATAGAAGCTTCTGCTTCTAGAAAGATCTTCCTCTGTAATGTTCTTTAGAAGATAAAATTAATATAAATATGGGTAGAAAGCATGAGAAAGATTTATCTTGTGAGTTATTCTAATATAGCGCTTCTCTTCTGGAGCTTTCCCCCTCGAAGATGCAAGTGAACATTGCTCCCATTTCAATAAAGGTATCATGTTTGTGCTGTATGTGGTTGTAAGACCCTAGGTCTAAGTTATATTTGAAAAACAAAACCTCACCAGACACTAGCCCTTTCGACATCACCTGCATGTGTAGATGAAGTCTCACCCGAGGTATCTATTGGGACTGCAAGAACCAAGTTTCTATAGTAGTGAGGGAATGGGAGGTGACCATTTGGTTCATTCTTACTTGTTGGTTATGTGCACGATGTCATGTCTTTGTTCTTTACTAGCTACTTAGTGATTTTAGATTCATACTATCATTATATTCCAGAAAAAAACATAACCCATTACTGTGACAATCATGATTATTGCGCAAATGATTAAACATAATATAAATCTAATATAATATGCATCCACACAAAATCCATAAACAAACATATAAAATACATCCGACACAAGAGTTAATGTGGTTCACCTAACTCTGGGCTATGCCCACAATGTTTGTCTTCTTTATTATGTGTTCAGTAATTGCTTCAATCTTTTGCATTGCACTTACAAAGATACATCATGCTTATATTTCCTTTCTCCTAGGCTAGTTGCTCTGCAGTGCAATCCTCTCTCTCTCTGTGGAACATCTCCTCAACATTCAGTGATAGAATCAATGGTCACTTCTTCAACTCATTCGTGTAGGAGAACATGAACAATCTGCAACACCCCTATTCTTGCAACCCATTACATAATTATACATAAATTCTAGGGCTTAAAACCCTAGTTTGTTCACCCCAAAACCCTATTACAATGCATGACTACTCTAGTTAATTGGTTGTTCGGGTTGCTTTCACCTGCTTTCCCATCTGCATGTTGCTTTTGTACTTTAACTGTTGTTCTTCCTTATTTTCTGCATCCTTCTATATTTAACATGTCGGGTTGTCATCCTTCCTTTTCGCCCACTTTATTCTCTTACTTTCTTCTCTTCCTTGTTTTATTCTCTTCTTTATTCTTTTTCCGTTTTTATTCTCTACTTTATTCTTCTTCTTGTTTTATTCTTTTCTTTCTTCTTCTTACTATGCATTGTACTTCTAGATGTTCCTCAATTGTGCACTTCTTCTATATTTAGGATTGTTATCAAAATTGTATCCCAAAACTGCTTGTACAACAAGCCCCCAACACTCACTTATGGCTCGTCCTGAGCCACTTAGGCTTGTTGCGCACTCTTTCTCTCTTGGATGAACTTCTTGGAGGATCCATTGGTTGTCACAACTTCATTTATTATTGTCTTCTCTGTTTCCACAATATCTTCGACCCCCTGTGAAATCAAGGCTGTAAGTTTTTATTTTGTTTCATGTGTTGCTTGTTTCACCTTGCCCTATGCAGTAGCCAGCTCACCTATCACCTTCAATGCTTCTAGCAACGGTCCTAATTGTTTCTTAAGGATATTTTGTTGATCCCACAACTATTCCACTTCCATGTATGAATTTCTTTGTTCCTTCCTTCCTTCCAACTGTGCATGTCTCTTCATGCCTTAAATAAATTTTCCAATCTGCCAATGGGGTTGATGAGTGGTTAAATAAATGCATCTTTGTTACCAAATCCGCCATATGATTTTTCCCTCGTACTTCCAATCTGTCATGATTTTTGACAGATTTTACCATTTAAGATTATAAGGCATCTTTATGATTTGTCATTACTATATTATCACCGTCGTTTCCTTTCTTTAATTCTTCCAACGGTCTTGTCAAGGCCAAACAACGCAACTGTTTTTTATTTTACATCTGTTTGGTTTGCAGTTGTTTTCTTGTCTGTATTATTTTCTGAATTGGCGCAGTTTCATTTTGATGTGCGATAACCACTCCTTTTGCATAAGTTGTTATGCCTGAGTACTCTATAATATTTTTCCTTTTCTATATCTACTTTTTATTTATTTTTCTCCCCTTTTCTACTTTTTATATGTTTTTATGTGTTTTATCTTCCTACTATAGTACAACTACTATAATACATGGGTTCTAGCGCAACCAAAGTTACTATGTATATTGTTGGCTATCCCTATAGAGTTTCAACCGACTTCTATTCACCATTCCTCCAAGGAATTCTCCATTCAGGGTTTCCAAATGCACAACATTTGTCTCTATTACATATTGAATCACATAGGGCCCTAACCAGTGCATTCTAAACTTTCCTAGATGTTGCATGAACTTGTTGTCATAGAGTAATACCAAATCTCCCACTTGAAACTTGTTTTGTTTAATGTGTTGATCATGTCATGCCTTTTCCCTTGCCTTCTGAACTTGTTTATGGAAACCTGTGACCAAACCATATTCCTCCACTTGTACTAATGGTGACAATCACTCCTGTAGTGCGTCAAAGTCTGAGAGATCAGTGATTGTTGCAATGCATAGGCTAGGTATAATAAACTCCACTGGCATCACTAATTATTGCCCATAAACCAACCTGAAAGGTGTTTGACTTGTCAAATTTCTTCTTGTTGTCTTGTAGGCCCATAACACTGTAGGAACTCTTAAGTCCCACTCATCTCTCCCTACGCTGTAGATTTTTGTTAAATCATTCTCTAGGATTTTATTGAAATATTCTATTGTCACATTGGCCTAAGCATGATATGGGGTACTCTTATGATGATGAATTTGAAACTCCTCAGTCAATTCTATAATTATCTTATTCAGAAAGTGTGTGCCTTGATCACTAAGTAATATGTGTAGACATACAAATCGTGTGACTATATTCTCAAACAAAAATCGTGTACGAGTATTCGCAGTGCAGTCTGTAACTGGGGTTGCTTCTGCCCATATTGTCAAATACTTTGTCACAGTGATTATGTACCTTTCTCTTGATAGTATTTCTTGTCGCTTGATGGGCCCCACAAAGTCTATGGCCCATTTATCAAATGCTTGTAACGTAACCCGTCGATTTCAAAGGAATTTCATCCCTCCTAGATAGATTTCCCACTCTTTGACATACATCGCATGATTAACAGTATTCCTTAGCGTCCTTATGAAGTGTGGGCCACCAAAGCCCTACACACAAAATGTTTTGTGCAATTTCTCTCCCTGGATAATGTCTTCCTGCAATCCCATCATGTGCTTCTTCAAGTATCATCGATGTTTCATGTTCCTACACACAGTGTCTCAATATTCCATATGCACCCAACTTGTATAAATTCCTTGCAATCAACTGATAATCTGTTGCTTTCACTACCAATTTTTTATTCCGCATGGTTGTCGTATTTGTTGAAGTCATTCTTGTAGTTAGAAACTGCATGTTGTCTGCAAAGTAATCATCCACCATCTTTATTGCAAATAGTTGTGCATTTGGGAAGCTTCCATCTAAATTTCCTACATATTCTCTTGATAATATGCATGATAGATGATTTGGCCTTGCATTCATCTTCCTTGGTTTCACCACAACCTCAAAATCATATTTATGAAACAATAGTATCCATTTGCATAATCTCCCCCCCAACACTGTTTGTTCACTAAGTATTTTAATGTAGAATGGTTTGTATACATTTTAAAGTGAGACCCAATTAAGTAATGTATGAAATTTTTTAGTGCATAGACCATTGCCAATCCTTCTCGTTCTGTGGTAGTATAATTGTTCTCTTCTATGTACAGTTTCCTGATTGCAAAAGAAATTGGGTGATCTATGTCTCCCTCCTCTGAATGGGATGGTACTATGTCCAATGTTATGGACGATGCATCTACATGTACATGGAACTCCTTGTTCCAATATGGAAAGATCAAAATATGTGTGTGATGTCTTGTCCTTGTTATTTATTAGCTACTTAGTGATTTCATATTCATACTATCATTATATTCCAAAAAACAACATAACCCATTACTATGACAATCGTGATTATTGCACAAATGATTAAACATAAGATAAATATAATATAATATGCATCGAGACAAAATTCATAAACAATCATATAAAATACATCTGACACAATATTTAATGTGGTTCACCCAACTCTGAGCTACGTCCACAATGTCTATCTTCTTTATTACGTGTTTGGTAATTTCTTCATGCTTGCACATTGTGCTTACAAAGATACATCATGATTATCTTTCCTTTCTCTTAGCCTAGTTTCTCTACAATGAAATCCTCTCTCTCTCTTTCTGCAACATCTCCTCAACATTCAGTCATAGAATCAATTGTCACTTCTTCAACTGATTCGTGCAGGAGAACAAAAACAATCCGCAACACCCCTATTCTTGCAATCCATTACATATTTATACATAAATTCTAGGGCTTAAAACCCTACTTTGTTCACCCCAAAACCCTATTACAATGCATGACTACTCTAGTTAATTGGTTGTTTGAGTTGCTTTCACCTGCTTTTACATCTGCATGCTTCTTTTATACTCTAATCGTTGTTCTTCCTGCTTTTCTGCATCCTTATATATTTAACATTTCAGGCTTTCATCCCTCCTATTCAACCACTTTCTTATCTTACTTTCTTCACTTCCTTATTTTATTCTCTACTTTATTCTTCTTCCTTTTTTATTCTCTACTCTATTCTTCTTCTTTTTTTATTCTCTGCTTTATTCTTCTTACTATGCATTGTACTTCTAGATGTGCCTCAACTATGCACTTCTTCTATATTTAGGATTTTTATCAAAATTGTGTCCCAAAATTGCCTGCCAACAAGCTCCCAACACTCACTTTTGGCTCGTCCCGAGCCACTTGGCCCTATTGCATGCTCCTCCTCTCTTGGATGAAACTCTTGTAGGATTCATTAGCTACCACATCTTCCTTTATTATTGTCTTCTTTATTTTCAGAATCTCTTCGACCCCATACGTAGTCAAGGCTATCAGTTTTTCTTATCTTTCATGTGCTTCTTGTTTCACCTTGCCCTGTGTAATAGCCAGTTCACTTATCATCTTCAACGCTTCTTCTTGCAACGGTCCTAACTGGTGCTTAACAATCTTTTGTTGATCCCACAACTATTCCACTTCCATGTATGACTTCCTTTTTTCCTTCCTTCCAACTTTGCATGTCTCTCCATGCCTTAACTAACTTTTCCAATCCGCCAATGGGGTTTATGAGTGGTTAAATAAATGAATCTTTATTACCAAATCTATCGTATGATTTTTCCCTCGTACTGCCAATCTGTCATGATCTTCGACGACTGTTACCATTTAATATTATAAGGCATATTTATGATCTGTCATTACTATATTATCACCATTGTTTTCATGCTTTAATCCTTCCTACAGTCTTGTCAAGGCCAAACTGTGCAACTATTTTGTCTTTTGCATCTGTTTGGTTTGCAGTCGTTTTCTTCTGTGTATTATTTTATGAATTGGCACAGTTCCATTCTGATGCACGATAACCACTCCTTCTATGTAATTTTTTATGCCTGAGTACTCTATAATCTTTTTCCTTTTCTATATCTACTTTTTATTTATTTTTCTCCATTTTTCTACTTTTAATATGTTTTTCTATGTTTTATCTTCCTATTATAGTACAACTACTATGATACATGGGTTCTAGCACAACCAAAATTATTGTGTAGACTGTCGGCTATCCCTATTAAAGTTTTAGTTGACTTCAAGCTTTCCAAATGTGCAATACATGTCTTTGTTACCTATTGAATCACATCGGGTCCTAACTAGTGCATTCTAAATTTTCTTGGATGCTTCATGAACTTGTTGTCATAGAGTAATACCAAATCTCCCACTTGAAACTTTTTTTGTTTAATGTTTCGAACATGCCATGCCTTTTCCCTTGCCTTCTCAACTTGTTGATGGAAATCTACGTCCAACTGATAATCCTCCACTTGTACTAATTGTGACAATCGCTCCTCTAGTGCATTAGAGTCTAAGAGATCACTGATTCTTATTCTTGGTAGGTAGAATAAAATCCATTGGCATCACTTATTCTTGCCCATAAACCAACCTAAAAGGTGTTTTCCCTCTCAAATTTTTTCTTGTTGTCTTGCAGGCCCATAACACTGTAGGAACTCTTAATTCCCACTCATCTCTCCCTACATTGTAGATTTTGGTTAAAGCATTCTCTAGGATTTTATTGAAAGATTCTACTATCCCATTAGCCTAAGGATGATATGGGGTACTCTTCTGATGATGAATTTGAAACTCCTCATTCAATTCTATAATCATCTTACTGGCAAAGTGTGTGCCTTGATCATTGAGTAATATGCGTAGAAATACAAATTGTGTGACTATATTCTCAAACAAAAATTGTGTACCAGTCTTCGCGGTGCAGTCTGTAACTAGGGATGCTTCTTCCCATCTTGTCAAATAATTTGTCACTGTGATTATGTACCTTGCTCCTGATCTTCTTGCTTGTGGGTTGATGGGCCCCACAAAGTCTATGGCCCATTTATCAAATGATTGTAATGTAACCCGTGGATTTCAAAAGAATCTCATCCCTCCTATATGGATTTCCCACTCTTTTAGATACATCTCATGACTGGCAGTATTCCTTAGCATCCTTGTGAAGTGTGGGCCACCAAATCCCTGCACACAAAATATTTTGTGCAATTTCTCTCTTTGCGTAATGTCCTCCTACAATCCCAACATCCTCTTCTTCAAGTATCATCGGTCTTTCGTATTCCAACACACAGTGTCTCAATATTCTATCTGCACCCAACTTGTATAAATTCCCTGCAATCAACTGATATTCTACTGCTTTCACTACCAATTGTTTATTCTACATGACTGTCGTATTTGTTGGAGACATTCATGTACTTAGAAACTACATGATGTCTGAAAAGTAATCATGCACCATTTTTATTGCAAATAGTTGTGCATTTGGGAAGATGTCATCTAAATTTCCTACATCTTCTCCTGATAATATGCGTGATAGATGATCTGACCCTACATTTATCTTCCTTGGTTTCACCACAACCTCAAAATCATATTCCTAAAACAATAGTATCCATCTGCATATTCTCCCCCTCAACATTGGCTTGTTCACTAAGTATTTTAATGCAGAATGGTCTGTATACATTTTAAAGTGAGACCCCATTAAGTAATGTCTGAAATTTTTTAGTGCATAGACCATATCCAATCCTTCTCATTCTGTGGTAGTATAATTGTTCTCTGCTGTGGACAATTTATTTCTTGCAAAATAAATTGGGTGATCTATGTCTCCCTCCTCTGAATAGGATAGTATTGTGTCCAACGTTATGGACGATGCATCTACATGTACATGGAACTCCTTGTTCCAATATGGAAAGATCCAAATTGGCATGGTCACTATTTTTTTCTTTAAGGTGTCTAAAACCTTCTAACAAACGTCATTCCATTGAAAATTCGCTTCCTTCTTCAACAACTTTTCCATTGATGTTGTGATATGTGCATATCCTTTGATAAATTTCCTATAATAGTCTGTATGACCCATAGTTTCCCTCAGTTGACTTAATGATGTAGGTGGCTCTAAATCCAAAATTACTGCAATCTTGGTTGGATCTACTGGTAATCCATGTTTTCAAACTATATGTCCCAACAAAATTCCAAATGGTGCACAAAATATACACTTCTTCAAGTTCACCGAAATATGACACTGTCTACAACAATCCAACATTAGCCTGAGGAATTATATATGATCCTTCAATAGACTAAACACAATCCAACCATCAAACTACAGCTCAAGGAACTTATGAATAAATTCCTTGAATGTTGCAACCACTACTGTGGAAACAACTTCAAGGGAATTCTTCAGTCCAAATGGAATTACTGTATACTAATAAATCCCCCACTCTTTCATGAAAGTGGTCTTATACCGGTCCTCCTACATAATTTTTATCTGATGGTACCCCGAGAATCCATATGTAAAAGAGTAAGTCTCTTGGCCTCCTGCGTTCTCCAGTACCACATTTGTGAATGGTGTTGGAAATGGATCATGTAAACACACATCATTCAACTTTCTCAGATCTATGTTGACCTTGATTCCTCCTGTCTTTTTGTATTGCACTACCCTTGGAGTGATCCACTCAAATTCTTCTACTGGTTCAATGATTCTTTCATCCAACATCCTGTCTATCTCTACTTTTACCTTTTACTTGTACTTAGTATTTAACCTTCTATGGACGTTGTCACATTGGTTTAGCTCTTAGTTTTAGCAGAATCTTCATCTCACCCAAGTCCCCTACTATCTCCTTCATCTATGAAAATTTCGTTTGGAATAGGCCTTAATATTCACGCATCAAGTCTGCAATATTCTCTACTGTCTCATCACTCCAATAATCCCCTATCTATGCAAAATTTAGATTCTTTGTCATCCCAATGTTTACCTTTTGTTTCTTTATCTACTGGGTGTATGTGGCGGATTCAAGTTTTGGAACCTATATTGCTCGTTCTCCTTTTGTATTAGGTACTTATACATTTCTGGGATCTTATTTATCATTCTCTTCCTTAGCCACATTGTAGCACTGCTATAAATCATGGACAATCATAGTATCTCTGTGCACACTGCACACTGGTACCATGTCCATCAACCCTTCTTATAAGAATATCTTAGTTCGAATAGCCTATAGTGCTACATCTATTGATGGAGATTCATTTTCAAATGTAAAATGTGATTTTTAACCCCTAAGCCTAGAAATCTTCCCATCCTGTTGTCTCCTTACACATTTCCAATTCCAAATACCATTTCTTCGAAATTGTGTCTAGTGTATGTATAAATCTATGCATCCATTATGTTTCTGATATTGAACTCCATAAGGTTATGCACTACTCAAGATGGTATTTTGGATCACTCTCTCCTTTATACTTTGGCATAATATTTTCAACCTCAGTAACAAACTTGACTTGCATTATCCTTATGCACTATGGCCATTATTTCATTCCCTCTTTGTGTGCAACCCACCATCTAGTCAGAGTCTCATTTAGGACAACATCGAGTGCCAAAAACCTTTATTTTTCAAGTACCTACAACTCAAATTACATTACAAATAAACTTATATCAGTCAAACCATCATACTTGGGTGGATCACGTAATTATGTTCCAATCCAGCGCAAGGATTGGGCTATGCATGCACATTGTCTATTTGAGACTTCATGCATTCTTTGTTGCTAATTCTCTATACCTTTTTCACAATATGATGCACACGAACTGATAATTCTCTAACTTAACGTGCCATCCAAAATGGGGCTTACATAATTATCCATAGGCTCAATCATGTTATACAATTTATCAATGTCATTTCCTCTCCCTGACTCTATGTATCTTTGTCCTTCTAATGGGTTCAAGGGTGCAGTAACCTTGAAATATCCAACTTTAAATATCATCTCCCTCCTCTTCAAGTTAATGATCACCTGGATATCAAAATCCCATTCCAGTCCCATCAGTGCTAGATATTTTTGAATGCAATCCACGATCTCCATAACTTCAAATTCTGCTATATTGTACACCCCATTTATGTTCATAGGTACTCCTGTCAAATGACCAATCAATACTATTTTGTTCTTATTTGTGAGCCTTAACTGAATAGGAGACCATACTAGATTGGGTTTTCCCATCATCTCCCATGTATGCTAAGGTAAAACATCCACGTCATACCCCAAGTCTGGGATAACATTATTCAGAACATACTCCCCTACTTGTGCACTGAATCTGAATTCGTCGTTGGTCCTCTTTCTACGCAGTACCTGATTCAACACCCTTTGTGTGATGGGAGTTTCCATTCCTCGTGTGTAGTGATCAATCATGTCATATAGTGTTCTCAACATAGTTTCATATTTCATTATCTCTACACAACTCAGTAATTATGTTAGCATGCTTACCTTTCCAGTTGGTTTCTCTGGCACAACGCGATCTCCTACATTAGGCGTAGATGATGTTGATGCTCCCCAATCCTTTCCAAGTACTTATTTTCTTTCCCTTTGATATGTCTCTTTTTCTTCACAAGGATCAAATGTTGGCATAGGAATGATTGACTTACTTACCCATTGCTCAGTTTTCTTCTGTCCATTTGTCACATTGGCTCATGTTCTAGTTCCTCTACATGTAACAATTGTTATTCTTGGCCCTTCGTTGCGCTTTTAGGATGATATTTTTTGTACAATCTAGTTTGGATTTTGGTTTTGATTTCCTCTTGCTTTCCATTTCGTAACTAGTTTGGGAAAATATTCTATCGCGTGGTCCATTTCTCTATTGTATGTGCATGTTGTACACAGATTCAGGTAGTCACATGCCAAGTTTCCTGGTTGATCACAATTGTAACATATAATTAGTCCTCTTCCTCCTCTACCAAAATTTCCTCTGCCTCAACCTTTGCCAAATCCTCGATTTCCCTAATTGAAACCTATTTTATTATTATACTATGGGCCTCCCCCTTATGTCGTAGAATTTTCCTCCTAAGTTCTGTACATATCTAATGTGCACTCTCTCATTAAATCAAATGCGTGACAATCCTTATATTCCTGCCCTACCAATTTGAAAAAATTGTAGAACAAATTCCTTGGTATACTATGATACTTCTGTAGTAATGGGGACTTATTTGGATGATGTCCCCATTTCTTACATATCTTGCAATATCCCCCTCCTAGTAATGGATTCGGCACCCCCGTCGCCAAATATTGTGTGAATGTTTGGAATTCATCCTTATTATTGTCTTCATTCCTACACTTGGTACACCAAACTTGTTCATGTTTGTCCTTCCCATTTGTAAGTTCTTCAAGTTGAATTGTCAAAGAAACCAACTACGTATGAACTTGTGCCATTCCTCCATTCTCTCCTATAGTGGATGGTTCCAGCTTCATTTCTATCTCCAAGGCTTCAGGCTATGACACAACCTTCTGTTGAATAAATTTCCTACGAATGTGTGGTAGAAGTCTTGCAATAAACTATTCTTCATGTTGTTGATCGATAATATAGAAATTCAATCTTCCCATAAAATCCTTGACTATTGATTGAAGTCCCATACCGACTCTGTTTTCACCTGTTTAATCTCTTTGAGTTTTTTAATGTACTATGACTCAGACTTTGTCTTCTTGAACTCTTTTAGTAGTGCTTTCCTTATCTCTATTAGTCTCATGTCTAGTCCTATAGGTGTGGTACACTGTAGCTTCACGTACTAGACTAGTGCATGATCTCTAAATGTTGTGGCCAACTACAAAATCTTCGTAGCCTCATCTTGGACATTCTTTGTATCCCAAATTTTCTCACAGAAAAAAAAATGCTATTCTGGATCCTCCAATCCAATTCGATGGAACTCAGGTAGTCTCAATGTGTGATATAATCCTTCCACGTTGTTTTTCACCGTACCTCCCCTTGGAAATATTGGTTGACTCCACCTTGGTGAACTGTATCCACTACTCTGACTCGATGTACTACTAGTGTTACCTCCACTATTATAGTTTTTACTATTCTGAATTCCTTTACTCACTATAGTTCCCTTTGAAAAATACTCAAAAGTTACTTCTGATCTTGGTGACACACATGAGTTCATTGATTCGATGCAGGATCCAGCTTGTGTAGGGTACAATAGCTCTTATATTTTGGGACTGAATTGAGTCTCTTCCTCCCCTTCTTCATTGTAAGGTATCTCGACAATATGAAATTCTATGCAAGTTCTTCCCCATTCAAACTCACTACGCGACTCTCATTTCTCAACCCCAGTCTTCTGCCTCTTGTACCTTCCTCCACTGTACAATACTACAAGTTCATCATTTTTATGGTATTCCCTCTTTGTCTCTCTGCGTCTTTAGTCCTTCCCTTCCCTACTCATTGCTTTCCTCGTTCTTCCTACCTTCAAAATATCCCATGATCATCCCCAAGTTCCCCTATGTGCATGAGTCCCTTTAGTAGTCAGATGCCATCTTCATAACACACTTGTCACACAACAACATATTTATCCATGTACCCAACGATTTCATGAATCTTCCACATGGAACTTTGAAAAATTCCCTTTCTACAACACAACTCAGGATTCCAATTCCTCGGCACTGCAATTCGGTACCTTCTAGTATTCTCCACTAACCTTTCTAGTCACTCTGTTAGAATAATTGGAAATTCACCAAAGAAAATTTTATGTAGTTATGTATACACATACCTTTGCATCCATTTCTTGTCACTCATATGAAGGTTCCTATTCTCTTGTCGAGAAAACTCACGTTCCTTTCTTTCCAAACATTATGAAATATCTTTCTTAGTCGGCCTCCAAAACATTCCATCAATCACAAATTCTAGGTCCCGACAATAGAACCATTTGTTGGCACTGTGTGCAGTTGTAAGATCCTAGGTTCGAGTTATCTTTGACCAGAAAAACCCACCAGACATAGACCCTTTCAGCATCACCTTCATGCACAAATGATGTTAAGTACCTGAATAGATATACAAATATAATCACCACAAATATTGAATACACAATAGATCCACAAAGCAATATAGAAGAAACCACACTTTATTATTATCAAACCCTTAGGGTAGGGAAACACCATACAATGGATCCTATTATGGAAGGGATCCTCTCATGTTCACTTACCTCTTCAAGGGGGCATCCTCATATTAAGCTACAACTCACAATACAATAATTATCTCCATGTCCCATTACATTGCTTGAACCCCTTTATATAGTGCTACCATCACCTAAGAACATTCTAGAGGAGGAATTTTCTAGAAGTAGAACCTTCTAAGAAGTATTCTTACATTTATTATATCT
>ML784084.1:141533-163810 GCA_009831015.1 Picea engelmannii | reverse complement strand
GAGGTACATGTTGGGTACATGGTTGAGACAAGTAGTTGATGAGTTGGCACATACATGAGGTGTATAGTTGATGATGTTGGTACATATTGATGAGTCATAGTTGATGAGTAGTTGATACATGATTGGTACATACTTGGTACATGCTTGGATGCATTTGTTTATGGTATAGGTTGATTACAGGTTGTTTGGTACAAGTTGGTGCATGGTTGATGCACTTGTTTATGGTATAGGTTGATTACAGGTTGATTGGTATAGGTTTCCAATAGTATATCTCATAGTGATAGTGTGACAATGGTTCCATCATTACGCTTCTACGTCAAGGAGGTTGGACGGGCAAGTACAGGTGGTTATAGCCACCTTCTAGTTGTAGCCGGAGAACATAGGGGGTTGTAGCCTCCTTCTAGTTGTAGCTAGAGAATTGGGGAGTTGGAGCTTCCTTCAGGTTGTAGCCTGAGAAAATAGGGGGTTGGAGCCTCCTTCCAGTTGCAGCTGGAAAACAAAGGAATTTGGTGCTTCCAATGAATGTAAATCTTAAAGACATATAAGAAAAAGCATTTCGTGGTTTTCTCCCACTTTGGGTTTCCACGTAAAACACTAGTGTATTGTGTATGTGTGTGATTTCTCATTTGTTCATTGTTCATTTACTCTGCAACTATTGGATGATAATGCTACATTTATATAACACTTGCATTTTATGGTGTAAAAGGATTAAATTTCTCTATTACTCATTCACCTCCCCTCTCAGTAATCCAACAAACCCAACACCCCTACCCCTCATGCCACTCCTCTCAATGTCCAAAATTTAACACAAGTGGAAATGGTTGAATGCCAAATGAAGGGTCTTTTTTATAATTGTGATGATAAATACTTTCCAAGGAACAAGTGTAAAGAACATAAACCTTTTATGGCCATTTCCGAAGATGTTTATGATGAAGATGTTGAGGTTTCACCTGAAGCAACACTACCCCCAACCAATGATATTACGACACCCTATGATCCTCTCGAAGTTGAACCATTGATTTCAATGCATGCTCTAATTCATTTTTATGCTCCCCAAACCCTCAAATTGATTGGTTACATTAAGCACAGGAAAGTCATCATCCTAGTTGATAGTGGCAGTAATCATAATTTCATTCATCACCGACTTTCCCAAGAATTCAATTTCTATATCCGTGTTGTCAACAATTTTCAAATCATGATTTCCATTGGTGGTTCCATGAAATGTGGAGGGTGTTGTGAAAATGTGTGCCTACAAATTGGTTAGTATAACTTGAAATATCACATGTTTTTTATTGACATGGGTGGTTGTGACATTGTGCTTTGTGTTGAATGGTTACACAACCTTGGACCCATACTCATGGATTTTAAGGAGTTAACCATGAAATTCCAACAGGAAGGACAATAATATAAATTCCAATTCATTACAGTAGGGTCTCCAAAGATCATCAGTTCCCACCGCATGGAAAAGTTACTCAAAAAAGGTCATTCTGGCATCATTTCCCAACTCCATTCAATTCAAGCAGTTGAGACACCATCGATACACCCTGACCTTCAAGTTATCCTTTCACACCATCACACTATTTTCCAAACCCCTAGAGCCTTCCCCCCTCCTACGATGACCATCATCATTCCATTTCTTTAATATTGGGCAGTATTCCTCCTAGTGTTCACCCTTGTTGCCATCCCTTTGCTCAAAAAAATGGTATTGAGAAAATTGTCCACAAATTGTTAGAAGTGAGTGTTATATGTACTAGTACCAACCCATATTCTTCCCTTGTTTTCATGGTCCTTGAGAAGGAAGGCACTTGGCGCATGTGTCTTGATTTTTGTGCCCTCAACAAACTTACCATCAAGGACAAATTCCCTATTCACGTCATATATGACCTTTTGGATTAACTCAGTGGGGCTCAATACTTTACCAAAATCAACTTTCATTCTAGCTACCACAAGATACATATGAAAGAGGAAGACATCCCCAAGACAACATTTCACACTCACGAGGACCACTATGAGTTCGTGGCCATGCCCTTTGGTCTCTATAATGCCCCTCCACTTTTCAAAGTCTCATGAATCTTGTCTTTCATCCTCTCCTCCATCACTTTGTATTAGTTTTCTTTGATGATATTCTCATCTATAGTAAAACATGGTTAACCCATCTCACCCATGTAGATCAAGTTCTCCATCTCCTCTCCAAGCACAAACTTTTCCTCAAATAATTTAAATGTGCTTTTGGCATCTTTGAAGTTGAGTATCTGGGGCATATTGTTGGAAAGGATGGTGTAAGGGTGGATCCTAAGAAAATTGGCTATACATAATTGGCATCACCCTAAAACTCTTAAAAGTAATGTGTCATTTCCTAGGTTTAATAGGCTATTATCATAAGTTTGTTCAAAATTATGGCCAAATATCGACTCCTCTAACAACTCTCCTTAAAAAGAATGCCTCAGTTGGACTCCACTAGCTGACCAATCCTTCCAATCCTTGAAGGAAGCTATGTGCACTAATCTTGTACTAGCCTTATCTGATTTCACCAAGACCTTTGTTCTGGAATGTGATGCATCAGGGAGAGGAATCAGGGCAGTCCTCATGCAAGATGGAAAACCTTTGGATTTCACTAGTAAACAATTGTCAGAGTGACACTTGGGCCAATCGATCTATGAAAAAGAAATGATGGTTATTTTGCATGAAGTGGATCTATGGAGCCCTTATCTATTGGTACAATGCTTCCAAATTAAAACAGACCATCAAAGCCTCAAATACTTCTTAGAACAATGAATTTCATCCCTAGAGAAACAAAAATGGGTGACCAAGATATTTGGATATGATTATGAGATCATTTACGAAAGGGGCAAAGAAAATGTGGTGGTTGATGCTCTTTCTAGGAAATATGAAGAAGAAGGATCTCTCTTTTCCCTATCATTCATTGTCGCAACTGGCTTCATTTTGTTCACCAGGAATGTTTGCAAGAACCAAAAATATCCAGTCTCATCCAAAACCTGCAACATGATCCCCAAGCTACTCCAGGATACTCTTGGCATAATGAAGAATTTCTCTATAAAGGTCACCTATATTTAAGAAAATAGTCGTCCTTTAAATCCAAGGTGCTCTCTAAGTTTCATGTTGCTCCTACTATAGGGAATTATGGTTTTACCAAAACTTATGATTGAGTCAAACATCTTTTCTTCTGGGATGGTATGAAACATGACATCCACACCTTTATGGAAGAATGTTATATATGTCAATGCAATAAGGGAAAGACTGTCAAAACTCTTAGCACACTCCACCTGTTTCCGATTCCACCTACTATTTAAACATATATTTATATGTATTTCATTATGGGCTTACCCAAATCACGAAACAAGTTATTCATCATGGTGGTAGTCGATCATCTCTCCAAATATGCTCATTTGTATTCTGTTCAACACTCATTCACAACATCTACAATGGCTCAAATATTTATGGATAATATCTTCAAACTTCATGGAATGCCCCATCCTATGTTTCTGATCGTGATCCTACTTTTACCAACATTTTTTGGAAAGAGTTATTCATCCTCCATGGAACCCAATTGCAACTTAGTACAACCTATCATCCCCATACGGATGACCAAATGGAAGCGGTCAACAAGTTTCTAGAAACACATTAGAGGTGTTTTTTGTCTAACCGACAACATTAGTGGGTTAAATGGTTACCTTTAGCTGAATGGTGGTACAACACCTCTTACCATATGACCACTCGCATCACTCCCTTTGAAGTAGTCTATGAACATAAGCCACCATCGGTTCTCCCATACATGTCAGTTGTCTCCAAGGTTCAGGAGGTTCACCATAATCTTACAACCTGCATGACCATTCTTTGTAGTCTCAAGGAAAATTTGGTCATGGCTCAAAAGCGCATGAAGAAACTAGCAGATCAGGGTCGTTATGAATGTCAATTTGTTGAAACAGGCCAAGTGTTTCTCCATTTACAACCATACAAGAAGACTTCACTCAAATCTCTGTAGTGTCATAAAATTTCCCCCAAATTTTATGGTCCAAATTAGTATAAATAAGAGTAGGAGGCATGATAAATATTTCTCTTGAGAATTATTGTAATAGAGCGTTTCACTGCTACAGTTTGACCCCTCAAAGAGGAAAGTGAACATTGCTCCCATTTCAATAAAGGTATCATTTTGGTGTGTTATTCTCTATATTTTGTTACTTTGTTAGTGATTTTTCGTTATATTCTTGTTTCTGCTAAATATCACATAACTAAGTGCTTAACATAATACATAATTAATCTTCAAATTTAATCATTAATTATATTCAATGTAAATTTATTATTAATTATATCCAATTTAAATTTATTCTAAATTATTGATAAATAATTTTATGTAAATATAATAAAACATTATATAAGTGAAATTATGTTAAAATATTGTTGTGCAGACCAAGACCAATTGCCTTGTAAATTCAAGGAAATATGTATTCTCACCCAGATTTACCCCTGCCCCATGCTTATATATATATATATATATATATATATATATACAATTTATTATTTTTAGTTTTAGGATTAAGTTCATTTATAAATGCGATGATTTATTTCATTTGCATTTAAAAAATTTAATTGTATCTTAAAAAACACTTTCAATTTTCATGTAATTTTAATATAAACGAGCATAGATTCATCTTAACTGTGGATGGATCAAATCTCTAGAGGTGCAAATTCATGATTAAGATGAATTTATGCTCGTTAATATCTACAAAATAATAGTGAATAACTAAAGTAAATAGTAATAGTAAATACTAAATACTAAAGTAATAAAAGTGATAGTAATAGTAAATGCTAAAGTAATAGTAATATACTAAACTAATAGTAAATATGATATATATAATAGCATGTGTAATTTTTGTTTTTATTAATTAATCTTACTTTCATTTTTTTTTTAAATCTAACATCACATGTCTAACATCTTCAAAAACACCTTCAATTTTAAAAATCACCAATTTTCATGTAAATTTAATACAAAGTAATCATATTTTTCCAAACCTATTATTTAATATCATAATTATACCTTCAACTTCTATGCAGTTTTCTAAAAATAATTAAAAATAATTTTAAACTTAGGTTTTGAACTTCCATTTTTAAAATTAATTTTTATTATTTAAATTTTTTTATTTATTTTTATCATTATATTAGTATAAAAAAATATTAAATATATAAACACATAAATTATAAAAACCACTTTCTAAATATGTTATCTTTATTTCTAAACTTATTAATCATTTTAATATAATAATGTATTTTTAAAAAACATTATCTTTACTTAAAAAGATTTTAAACATTTTCATGTAATAATAATATAATGCTATTAAACATTTTCATATAATGATATTATGATAATCTATTCTTCTAATTAATACAGCTAACACATGGCATTTAAAAATAAAATAATAATAATGAAAAAAATATTTTAATGTTTGTTATAAATACAATATTTCAATGTTCACCTTAAGTAGAATATATTTATATCATATTTCTAGCAACAAGAGAGTTGAAAATGAAAAACATTGTATTTTAAATTGTTTTTCATATACCTACATTAAATCACAATTTCAAAATATATCTAATATAATGCCAACCTTCCTAACACATTTTCACTTTTCAAAACAATGGTGATGTAATAATGATTTTCCAATTTGGTCTTCAACATGGATTTGACACATGGTATTTAAAAAGAATAATAATAAAAAAGATCTATGTAAATTAACGTAATACATGGTATATATATATATATATATATATATATATATATATATATATATATATATGATGATGATGATGATGATCTCAAAAAAAGAACGTAATACACCTTTTCCTATCATCCTCATAGAAGCGAGTCTTAACCCATTGAGACCATGGCTATGACCCATAACCTAATGTAGAAGAATAAGTTAAACAATATGAAAGATAAGAGGATCCCCCTTCAAACTCAACCAAAACCACCTTAAGCTCAAGTGGTGATGGCATAAATATGCTATGTCTTCACTAAATGATTGGAGGAATAAAGGAATGAATCATTTTGCAAAATAAGAATAATATCAAAAATATTATTACATCGATTATTGTAAAGAAACAAATCATATTGCTAAAGTAAGAACACATTCTCATGGCTCTGTAGTGAACTAAGTGACCCTTGGATGAAAGAACATGTCATCTTTGTGATATTAATAAGGTTGAAGATGATAAACATTTTCTCTTAGAATGTTTGGGGTATACACATTTCAAAATAAATTTGTCAACCAATCTTTCTAACCTTTTAACATCGCAAAGTGCATGCTTCTCTTAACTATTTTCGAGCATAGAAAAAAAATCCTAAAGAAATCCAAGTGAATTTTGTTCTCATTGGAGATGTGTAATTATTTCCATGCTGAATGTGAAGTTAAAAAATTTAAAAAGAATATTAATAACAAAAAACTACTTCAACTCAAGGAATATTTGTAATTCCTTTCATACTTAATATGGAGTTGACACATGTGATTTAAAATAAACATTAATTAAGAAAAATACTTTAATATCCACTCTAAGTTATATATATATATATATATATATATATATATATATATATATATATATATATATAATTGAAAAAATGATAAATGGAGGGTGGAAATATTATTATGGGCTCGAAAACAATTGTAAATCAGCAAACCTTTATATTTGGGATAAAAATAAATTCCTCTTTCACACTCTAGTTAATCCAGTTATCTTATATGAATGTGAAGTTTGGGGTTGCAGTGTATCTAGAGAGTCCTAGAGAACATAGAACAGATCCAAAAGAATTTTATAACTTATAATCTCAAAATTGAGGGTAATACACCCTATCGTATCCTCCTCATAGAAGCAAGTATTTCTCCCATTGAGAACATTTCTATTATTAGATACCTAACTTACAAGAAAAAAATAAACAACATGGATGATAAGAGGCTCCCCAAAACTTCTTTAAACTCTAGCCAAAACTACCACTAGCTCAAGCAGGGATAACATAAAGATGTCAAATCTTGACTAAATCATTGGGGAATACAGGAAGAATCCATCATGCAGAATAACGATAATATTACAAATATTATCACTTCTAATTTTAAGGAGAATATGTGGTGTGATAAAGCATTAGTGGATAAAAGGAAATTAAGATACTACAAGGAGGTGGTCAACACTAATTTAGAAGATCAAAATTATCTCTCAGTTCTGAAAAGTGCAAAGAAGAAAATCAACATTGCTAAAACAATAACAAACTCTCAAGATATACATAGTGAAATTGAGCATTGGAAAACTCCCAAAACACCATGCAATGAGAGAATTTGTCACCCTTCTGACACTAAGTAGGTAGAAGATGAAAGACACTTCCTCTTGTATTGCTCTTCGTGTACCCATATTAGATATCATTTTAAAAATATTCTCCACATTACAGACCTTCCTAACCTCCTAAGTCATCAAAACTATGGTAATCTTGGAATGCTTCTCTGAATGATTTTTGAGCATAGAAATAAATGCAAGTTATGTAGTTTATTATTTTTAATTATTGCATAAAGTATTTATGGGATAATAGAAAAAAATGAGATATGTGTCATCATCCCTACAAAGTTAAGATATGTGGATTTCTCTTTTCAAAAACAATCTTAAAAAACAAATTTGTAAAATAGACAAACATTGATATGGGTTGAGTATGACAAAACTTTTTCAAGGGATCTTGAACATTGACATTTTTTGTGTCATTAACTCTACAAAATATAACTTTGTATTTTTGCATTTTTAGAAAGAAAAATAGTTGCAAACAAAAAGTCAATTATATTCTATTATTCACTCAATATAAATACATCAAGATAAGTGTTGTCAAATTCAAATTATTTCAAACTTGGAGATAGAGGTTGAGAAAATATCTCAACAATTTCCAACAATACTACACTCAAATAAACATATATTACAAACAAAATTTGATTGATATGGTCTTCATTAATATCTTGATCCACTTAATCACTTCTAATCATTAATGACGTATTTGTACTTGAAATACTTACATCTATCAAAGTCCATAACTCTTTGTATTCGATAGAAAAGTGGTCGAGATATTGACTTATAAGAGAGCGGTCTAGATATTGAAGGTATCCAAAAATCAATCTTACAAAGTGACATATTTCACACAAGCTTATAAACACACAAGGATCACAACTATAACCAATAACCATTGTTCTTGGGTTACCAAATTCTCCAAAAACCACAAGCTCTAACATACTGTAGACATAACCAAACCAGTGAAGTGTCCTTATGGCACCACATACGTCAAAAACCACTAGTTTAAATTATGTTACTTTGTTCTATAAGAGGTTCTTCTTCATATAATTTTACAAACTAGGAATACCACTAATATTACTCACTGCCTCTTATTTTAACACTTAATATAACTATATTCTTAACACAAAAAATCCATTCAAAAAACATAAACCAGCCTTGATAAATTCTAGTGTGGGTACTTGGAATGCCATTCCAATCAAATTTCCATTGAGAGCTAGTAAAACATTTCCAACAGTGATGTTGAAACCAACTCCTCTACCACCTCGCCAGTCTTTGTTTGACGACCCATCTATTGTCTTCTGATTTTTCTCTTTGTTAGTGAAGACACCTGTGGATTCAACGACATACTCTGTGTAGACCTCGCCCCATGGTATTTCCTCTGGATTTTTCTCCAAAGAGTAAAGTTTTCGAGTCTTTGAACTTGACTTCATAATGCTTCCATTGGTAGTGGACAATGCCATACTTGAGCATATAAGTCATATAATCAGTAGAGATGAATGGGTCATTCATCACCACGAGCTCAATATCATCGCGAGTCAAAGCCACATGGGAATTTAAATCCTTCTTCATAGTGAAAACGCCTCTTGTCATAGAATTGCTCTTGACAGTCTAGAGCTTGATGGGTCTCGAAATTATTTTTTGATCCACTGGTTTGTTGATTCTTCGCTCAACACACCCTCTCCATGTGGTCTCTCGGGTAAGAAACTCGACCTCCCATGTAGAATCGTGATAGTTTTCCAGACGTGAGAAATGACCATTTTCGATTTCACATATTGCATTATGGGCTTCTCCTGTGAGCAGATCCTTTCCTGGCAACAAATTATGCCACAAGTCATCAGATCGATACACATATGGGAAGAACTCAACGATGTCACTACCTTAACTCAACGATGTCACTACCTTAGAAATCATGCTCAATAATTTCTCCAATCTCTTCCCCCTCTCCTTCCTCATTTACAACTCGTCAACTTCCTACTCATCTTCAAAGAAAATCACATGATTGGTTGTCAGGAAGGTCTCCATTGTCGAACTTGGGTTTGCAACCAATCAAACCACTCACAAACATAAACACACAAATTTTCACACCCCAACAATCATTCACATAGAAAACTATCTACTCTCACACACCTAAGCTTTCATACAAGAAAGAAAATCAATTGCACAAAAAAACTCAATCTTATTATATTATTCACTCAATATAAATACATCAAGATAAATAAGTGTTGTGAGATCCATCTTATTCCAAACTTGAAGATAGAAGTTCAGAGAATATCTCAACAATCTCCAACAAAACCAAACCAATTCTAATATAAGCATTCATTCTAAAAAATTTTAGTATTGATATTTGTTAAAAGATTCAAAATTGTTCTAACGACTTTTCCAACACTTCATAAGAAGATTGACTAAATATGGAAGGCTTTTTCTTCTCTTTCTCCTTCTTCTTGTCAAAAAATAAAAAAACATAGTATTCATAGATATCAAATATTTAACTTTCTAATTACTTTTTTTTTTAGTATTCTTAAGCAACAAAGTTGATCAGTAACCCTTCTTCCATTGATTGGAATTACCAACAATATATATAGTGATAAAATCAAAATTTAAGGAGAAAATGTGGTGTGATAAATAGTTACAGGAAAACAGAAAATTAAGGTATTATAAGAATGTAATCAACCCTAATCTAGAAGATCAAAATTATCTATCTGTTTTACCAAGTGTAAAGAAAAAAATAAGCATTGCTAAGATAAGAACAAATTTTCATGAGCTCCATAGTGAAACTAGGTGTTGGTCAATTCCTAAAACGCCATGGGATGAAAGAGTGTGTCACCTTTGTGACACTAAGAAGGTTGAAGATAAAAAACATTTTTTCTTAGATTGTTCAGCCTATACCCATATTAGATCTCATTTTCAAAATATTTGTCACACTACCAACCTTCCTAACCTCTTAACTCAACAAAAGTATGGTGACTTTCTTAATGATTTTCGAGCACAAACACAAAATTCTAAAGAATCACAAGTAATCACTTACCCTCTTAAAGTCCTATAAACCAATTTGATCTAAGTGGATGTTAATCATCATCATCATCAATAA
Source organism: Picea engelmannii (assembly GCA_009831015.1). Classification (NCBI taxonomy): domain Eukaryota; kingdom Viridiplantae; phylum Streptophyta; class Pinopsida; order Pinales; family Pinaceae; genus Picea; species Picea engelmannii. The sequence continues at coordinate 153,387 of ML784084.1, read as the reverse complement.
TGACACTCCCTAAACAAATATTTACTAAGTAATAACATTAAAAAATACCCAATACTTTCCAATTCCAAAACTTGTAGAAACCTTGACATTGTCATATTTGTGTATCTCAAGTACTTATCAACATAAAAAGGTTCCATGCATATAAATATACATGCACAAAGGTTTTCCTAGAATATTGGGGCAGCCGTTTCGAAAGTTCCAAATGATTTACATGGCAGTTTACAAAGTTCCAAATGATTAACATAGATCATTTGGAACCTAAGAAACAAAATTGACTTTTAAATCGACTGAATTTATAAACTGAACAATGCAATACGAACATCATATTGGTAAAACCCGTGTGATTAGATATGAAAGGCCACATAATTTTATAACCCATTTTAACTCCGAGGCGAGTGTCACTGTATTCAACAACGTTGTATCTTGATTTCGATATTGGAATTAGGGATTCTCACGTTTCTAAAACTTTATTTAATGTTTATTGTTGGCCTCGGCCCAGGTCTAGGTCCAATCTAGCTTGAAAAAAAAAGTTAATCATATCTAAAATCATATATGGATATTGTTATCAAGATATTTCTAACGTTTTATAATTTTGAATTTTTTCAATTTGTTATCATTAAAATTTTTTCCAATAAGTTTTGTTAAAATTATAATTTTAAATTTAATAAAATTATTTTTATTAATATTAAAATAAATAGATAAACTATTCAATTGTATTTGTTTTCTTTATTTCTTTCCTTCGTTTGGATTTGTATTTGGATTTGTATTTCTATGCTTACTTTACCAACCAAAAAAAAATTTGAAGAGGAATCATGTGTTGCAAAGTTTTCTTCTAATGTGGGTTAATTGGTTTTATTAAATTTTAATAGCGATAACATAGCTATTCCATTTATATATCTATGTATGCATCTTTGAACAAGTGATAAATAATAATAGAAAGAATGAAGGGTACGGCATTTCAACATAGTTGTGCCTTCTTGTCTTTCTTTTTGGTCAACTAGCCCCTTATGGGATAAGGCAACCTCTGATAAATAATAATGGAAAGAATGAAGGTTATACCATTTCAACATAGTTGTGCTTTTATGTCTTTCTTTCTTCTTGGTTTAGCTAACTTAAATCAGTTTTAATAAATTTTATGTGAAGTTTTAAATCAATATATTTTTTTGGTGGCAAGCTCTGTGTTTTCAATGTTGTTGGCAAAATATTTAAGGATTTAAGGTGTGTAGGAAATTTATTATTTTAATGTTTTTTAAAAATTTTAACACATATTTTTAAGTAGGTAATTTATTATTTTAATATTATTTTAAATCTATTGAATATTGTTTTATTATTTATATATTATTTTAATATTGGTTTATTACACAATAATTGTTTTTGACATTTACGTACTAAAATCATCTCTATTTTAGTTTGTTCTTATCTATGAACCTTGTATGATGTACCATTCAGTGTTGTACCCTTTCACAACATTAAATCCATCACATAGCTCACACCTAAATAAATTTGTACAATTGTATTGGTGTATGAATTATTTTATGTGTCACTTAATGAAAGATTCTCAAAGAAGCTTAGACACATTGTCTTTGTGAATCCCCACTTGAATTCATGTGTTATGGGAATTGTAGATTCTTGTCAATATGAGAATTGACATCACATTTAGTTTACTTAGTTCATGTATTTTAATATGAAACTCATCATAATGTCATTTTTTTTATTGTCCTTGCCTCCAACACTTGCCAAAATGTCATTTCCTTTGTTATCTTTGTCTCCACTCTTGGCTTCAAAAACCAAAAAATTAGTCATAGGTTATGGATGTAAATTATAATGAGATTGGAATATTATTAGTAAGATTAATTACAAATGAGTTCTTGAATGTCAATTTTGAAGAGTGAACAATAGACAATGGGAAAACCCAATTAAATCAAGTCTTCATATCCACATATTTCATCTCGCTAATAGTATAAAACATGTTGATTCATAGTTATTTTATTGCATTCATAACGTTATCTATTTTCCTATTAAAATTCATGACATGGTTATAGCTTTGGTATCTAATATGATTATTATTCCAGCACACTTGCAAACATGTCAACCACTTAATATGTAATTCATGGCATCCCAACTAATATAATATATAATGGGAACACAACAAATAACTAAGAATTAAATGAAAATCTCTCAACAACCCACTAATCTTGTACAAGTTTGGTCAATCTCATTATAAAGATAATGCATAGGTTTTCTTTGTTTCAGATAAAACTATTTAATGATTATATTTGGGATTAAAACACTCTATTGACTTAGGCGAATTTTTCTGACTTGTATGATCATGATTAAGTTTAGAAATGAACTTGCACAAAATGAACCTTCTGAACATTAAAAAACCTAAAATTGGGATTACAAGAATGGGAATTGTGATGTTATTCATTCAATTTGTAACATCATCAAATCCTCACTCCTTTGTTCTCCAAAATGATCGTTCCCCTTTTCCCAATTCCATGGATCATTATCTATCACACTATTTCTCTTTCTTCTTTTTATTTCTAGCAACATTTACATTAATGTGGCGATACTTTGCTAATATTTTGAGAATTCGCCATATCTCTCTTTCCCCCTGCCTAATCCCAAGCCCAACATGAAGGAGACATATCTCTTGTAGAATTAATACTTGGAACCAGATTTTTGAGGTCGAGTGGGATTTTAAGAAAGTTAGGGAGAAGGTAACATAATTGTTATTATCATCAAACTTATGCATTAGGGATTATGCTCTAACATCCCACTCTTTCATGCATTTTTTCATGGTTTGAGGGATAAAGTGAACAATAAATATCCTCAATAAAAATAACATACTTGGTGGTCGTTATGACTTCCTTTAGTTTCATATTTCTATGTATCTTGGGAGATTCCAAATCATAAACATCTTAACCTACATAATAAGCAATGGATGCACTCATGCTAGATTGTGGTGTTTTTAGAGGCCTATAATACAAAGTATGGTCTCTTCATTGCTTTTATAGTATTTCGATAGAATTATCACTCTTTAACAAAGGCCTGGAGATATACTACAATTTATTCTTTTCTAATGAGATCTATAATGAACATGAGTCCCATGGTTATGCAATATTGGGGTATGGTTATAATTTATTTTGAAGTGTCTACATAGTTTACTCTTGATAATTAAAGTACAACTACTTTTTCAACTTTTCATCGTGGAAGAGTTGAATGAATATATACTCTTCAACTTGAAATTAAAAGTAGTCATTCAAATTTGATCACTCACTCATGATAATGTTGTGGTAACATTGTATGAAATGGAAATTAAAAATAGCAATTCAAATTTGAGCACTTGTAATAAGGTTGTAGTGCAATGAAGGGAACTTTGGGCTCAAGAGGTTGCATGGAACCCAACATTTGATCCTCCTAATTCCTCCAAAAATTTGATTGAGCCAACATGTTGTGTTATTCTATATATTTTGGGAAAGGGCACTCAGGGCTCAATAAGTTGCATGGAACCCAACATTTGATCCTCCTAATGCCTCCAAAACTTCAATTGTTTCATATTGTGAACATAGACTCCACCATGAGACATAGTAGAGATACTTGAAGGGTGAACAAGGTTGCTCAAAGGGTGAACAAGGTTGCTCGAGCCTCCAAAACTTCAATTGTTTCATATTGTGAACATAAACTCCACCATAAGACATAGTAGAGATACTTGAATGGTGAACAAGGTTTCTCGAAGGGTGAACAAGGTTGCTCGAGTGACCAAGATGAAAATGGACCTCTTAATGGTCCATCACATGAAAGTTTGCAGTTTTCTTGTACTTTCATTCATGAATGTGCCATCGGCAAAGACTTCCTAAAGAAATGCAATAAAGATAAAGTATTGAAGTATTGCAACTTTCACACACTTCAAATCTAAACTAAAACAAAAAAAAATTGTATCATTTAAGCCCAATGAATAAATGGAGTATTTGCATCTCCTAAATTTTTGTGTTCTTGCTTCTAATGACTTCTAATTTAGTATTTTCTTCTACATCAATCATGAATAATATGCAATATTTGCATCTCCTAAATTTTTGTGTTCTTACTTCTAATGACTTCTAAAATCATGAAAAATATGCAATTGTTGTAAGAAAAAGTATATATCGTTTAAGCCAATGGAGTATTTGGATCCCTACATTTTTGTGTTCTTACATAAAAGCATTCAAATTACTTCTAATTTAGTTCAAATTATTTCTAATTTAATATTAGTTTTTACATGAATCATGGATACAATATGCAATTGTTGTAAAAGCTTCCAATGCACATGGCTCCCTTTATCTTTACTATTTCAACTATATATGCTTTCGATGCACATGGCTTCCTTTAATATTTATTATTTCTATTGCTTTCAGTGGTACTTCAAGTAAATAAAATGGAACTGCTTCTTCCTTTTATGCTTATATCTATGTCTTTGATGCCTGTATAGTATATATCTCTAATGATAAGTGTATTTAAATAATTTTTTATATTTTATAAATTTATATTGTGTAATTTTTGTTTCAATTTTTGATATTAGTTTGATTTTTTAGTTAGTTTTTAATAATCATTGTTTACAAAATATTTCATATATAAATGAGTTAGGTTTGATTGAATATTATTTGCAAAGTATTAATAGAGAATGACACAAAATGGATCAAAATGTATAAATGAATTGGACTTTGACATTATGTAATGAGAAGTGTATGGAATATTTTTTATAATTAATCATTTTATAGCTTTGAATATATGTAATTTATAAATTTAGATTTAGATTTTGGTATGGTTTTGTTAGTTTTTAACATTTATATAATTTAATATATGTATTTTTAATTTAATATATGCATTTTTTTTATAATATTTTGGATAATATTATATTAAGATGTTTTGACGTAATTGTTTGGTTAGGCAATGTAAAATGTAATAAGGTTGAAGCTAATGTTTAAAATTTGTAAATATCCCCAAGAAAACTTATGTGGTCTTCTTACAAAGATTTGATATCCTCTACGAGGACTAGAATATATCTCAACACATTCGTTGAGTAGAAATGCATACTTGTAGTTTGTATTAACTTAAAAATGAAGTCCATAGAAGACCTCTTTTAGAGCTAGAGGATTGTCATTGGTAGTAGTCGCATGGTGAAGTTGTTCGTGGGAATATGTTATGTTTGATTAATGCATTAACACATTCTCAATATTTTATTTTTTTATTCCAAGTTCCCTTGATAACAATTGGTCAGAGAAGAATTAAGAAAAGAAATGCATTAGACCATAATCTTAATTATAAGAATAACATTTTTCTTATCCATCTTATGTAATCAATCACTTTGATTTCTCACTAAACCCTTGATATTTTATTTTCTGTCTATCAAATCCTTAACCTACCTTTTAAGTTGGGTTATTTCCCTATCATGGTCCCTTATTTTTATAATTAGATGCTTCTCCCAATTTTCTTACTAGTTACTCCATTTCAACATTGTAATTAGCAATTAAAAATGGGATTCTATTATTTGATGCTCATGACCTCTTAGTTGTTTCTTTACCTTTTCCATTTCAAATCACATACATTGACTATTCATACATTTATCCATTTGAAGCAATTCCAAACAAATCATATAGCACTTGCACCAGAGAAAAGGGGAATCTCCCAAGCTATGTCGCCCTCCACAAAGCCAAGGTTGACTAATAAAGGAAACCCCAACAACATCAAATGGAACCTTGAGAGATTATCCACATGTGCCTTATCAAAGTAGATTCCAACCTATAAATTCCCCCACGTTGTGAAGGATATCAACACCATGTAGTAAATAAACTCACTCACCAAAAATATAATGCATGTGGAATGTGGCCATAAAGAAACAACATTGTGTGCATATGTGTGGCTCCCTAATTGAATTCTTAGATTGGAAAATTGATTTTCTTTCAATTTATGAGTTCAAAGAACATGGTAACATGAAATTACATCAAACTTGTAAGGAATTGCTTGTATTCTCTGAATAAGATGGTGAATGATACAAGAGCCATGCGGCCTTCATTCAATGATCCTATGTCATATCATGTGCATTCATGTGATATTAAATAATACCCCTAATTTCACTGGATATCAATAAATACCTCCCAAAATCCTTGTATTGAATCTCCCCCCCAATACACCTTTATAATAAAAATAACTCCATATTTTTTCTAGATATCTGTAATTTTTACTAGAAACCCCTTTTTATAACATGCAATACCTATAAACCCCACTATACCCTACATTCCCCTCCTCCTCCAATACCTCTAATATATTGAATTTAATTTTCACAATTTTAAAATGGCATCGTATAACTGTTCTACACTTTTTCCTTCTCATCGGAATCCGACAACATAAATTTGCACGAAATTACAATTTTGCATTGTTTAAATTTCATTTTTGAATGCATAAATGGATTTATCATGCTTAAAAACTCTTGGGGCACTCAGATTATACAAAATTAACCTATCCAATCTACAAATCCAACAAATTCTCCTCAGAAAATATGCCTAAAAAAAGGAAAAAACGTAGAACGTTTAGACTACGACTTTTAAAACCTTGTTTATGAATGAACATGATAAGATATTGGTCAACAATGTGAATCCCTCATGAAAAAATCAAGGGATCACGACAAGGAAATCACCACCTAGTGGATTTTTTTTCGGAACCTCCCCAATTTATTTTCCTTCTCCAATATATATCAAACACCTATTAGAATATCAATTTTCATAAATCTATATATACCAACATTCATTACTAGGGATGTTTTTATAATAAATTTTACAAAATTACGTCAAAGTTAATGTAAATTAAAATAGGACCCTTTTTTGAAAGACACAATTTCAACATATAAACATCAAAACAACATTGTATAAATGTATTTTCTTAACCCCAAATTAATTCTAGTGATGATCATCAAAAGTAAATATAACAAGAGTCTCCTTGGATTATTTCTACTCTATAATCCTTCCTTGAAAAGGTCTTGGCAATCCCTTCTCTATCTAGAGTTTCCTCTTCCATTTGTAGAGGTATGGATTCTTTGTTGTGAAAATTTTACTTCTAGGATATTGCCCTTGTTTGATGTTGATGAGTGGCTCTAACTTCCACTCATAAATTATCAACATGAAAATCTAATTGTGAGTGTTAACGACACTATTCTTATTAGTATCATTTAACAATGAGAAACATTTATTTTCATTCTCAAAACAAGTTGTTGAAATTATTTATTTTCATTCCCAACATAGTTTCCAGTATTGTTTTCATGTATGTATGGAACCATAAATAAGAATGAAAGAATGACGATTCCTAAAACTTACACCAATATCTCATCAAAAACAAATCGCCACCATATCCACAAAATTTATTCTTACCTTACTCATGATCCCATGGTTGAATATATAGACATGTGATGCTTTTATAAGAGGTTCAGAGCACTCCCATGAGATTGATGGAAGGGATAATTTTAAGGATGAAAAAATGTATTAAAATGTAGAAACCTTGGCAAATCTTAGTAGTCCTTAATATGAAAATTGTAAAATATTTGGCGATATATTTGTAAAAATATTCAAATCTTTAAAGATTCTTTATAATTTCTATAAAATTTTGGATATTTTTAAGGTAAAATGATTTTATTCTATGGAATTTGGGAGAATATTTTTTAGAAAATATGGAAATTCGTAAATCTCTTTTTGGAAAAAGGCATGGAAAATTATCCCATGGGAGGAATTTAGCCCCTAAAATTGTCCCTAGTTGATGGTTGAAAAAGTGGCAATGTGGTGTGCAAGAATGTGCACACGGACACTACTACACAAACTTATTTACTAATGATGGCATACATGCATAACAATACATAGTGATCTATCTACTTAAGGGGTTATGGAGGTCAGGACCTCAATATACCCTCCCTCTTAAATAGAATCCTTATCATCAAGGCTTGAGACATGGAAAGTGTTGTAGAATGGTTATTGGTTCCCATGTGGAATCTTTTGGTTATGTATCCTTCCACTATATTACAACTTCCTAGATCATGTGCTAGCAGAGACAAAAATCTAGTTCTTCAAGGATGTATTTTAGCTGCAACCAAATGGAACCTTCTTCATCCAATTCAGGCATATTAGTTTGAACCTGGTAATTGGATCCAACCACTTTATTTAATTAGGATACATGGAAGACATGATGTATCTTAGAGTTGCTAGGAAGTGCCAATTTGTAAGCCACCTACCCAATATGTTTGATGATCATATAGGGACCATAAAAATTTTCATGCAACTTATGGTGGTGGCCTTGTTTGAGGAATTTTTTCTTATATGATTGTAGAAAAAGTAAGACTTAATCCCCTTATTCAAAATGGAATTTAGAGTGATGTTGATTATCCTATTTCTTCATCTCATTATGAAACATGACTATATTATCTTTGAGAGTGAAAAGAATGTCATCCATAGCTGTAATGGTTTTCTCGAAGTCTTGTACCTTAGAGACACCTGGTAGGTAAGAAAATATAGATGGAGGATTTTGGCCATAGATTACCTCAAATGGGGTCATGCGAGTGGCACCATGATAAGTTGTATTGTAGCACCATTCAGATAGGGGTAACCACTCAACCATTGAGATTTTCTTTCTAAAGTGAATCACCTCAAATATGATTCCAAAAACTATTTATAAATTTCATTTGACCATCATTCTAGGGATGATAGGAAGTGTTAAGATTCAATTAGTCTCCCTGTAGCCTAAACAATTATTGTTAGAAGTTAGTAGTGAAAGTGGTATCATGGCATGTGATAATATATTGCATCTTACCATGTAGTTTTAAGATATTATCCATGAATACTTGAGCAACCATGGAAGCGTTAAAGGGTCATTGGAGTGCATAAAAATGAGCATATTTAGAAATTTGATTAACCACAACCATAATCATTGATTTACTCACATATTTGGGATACACTATGAATTCCATAGAAATGTATGCCCATAAATTAGGTGGAATAGCTGAAGGTTGTAGTGAACCTAGGGTATTCATTTTTTCTTCCTTGTGTCATTGGAAAATACTGTATTCGGTCATGAAAGTGAAGATGTCCTTTTTCATTTATTCTCAAAATATGGAATGTTTGATCCATTCATATGTTTTATGAATGCCATAATGACCTATTGTTGGTTATGCATGGAGTTCAAATACAGAAATGACTTTAAAATTATACATCTTGATCAAATATGTATTCCCTTTATAATGGAGTGAACATCATTATTCCAAGTGTATCTAGGATATACATTAGAATCATGTTAAATTTGTTGTATCAGCTTGGAAATATTGGGATTGGTGAACCATTCTTATGGATATCATTCACCTAAATAGATACAATGCATGAGAGTGTAAAGACGGTCCATTCCTCCTATTATTTTCTAGAAATAGGATCAACTACCACATTCTCCATTCCCTTGTTATAAATAATCTCATAATCATGGTCTCACATTTTGGTAAGCAATTTGTTTTGTTCCATTGATTAAATTATTTTCTCTAAAAAGTATTTGAGGCTACAATGACTAGTTTTAATTTGGAAACGATGCCCAAGAAAGTAAAGACACTATATATCCATAGTGTGCAAGTGGAATTTCCCAAGTGTCGGTCATACAATTGTTTACTTGTATAGGCCAATGGTTTTTATTCTTGCATGAGAACTACTCCTATGTCTTTTCCCAACGCATCACATTCCAAAACAAAAAATTTAGTAAAGTCGAGTAGACCAAGTACTAGGGTAATATACATAGAATATTTCAAATCCTAGAAGGCTTGATTTATAGTTGTATTCCATTTGAAATCATTTTTCTTAAGTAAGACGGTGAGGGGAGACACAATTTTTCCATAGTTCTAGATGAAGTTTTTATAGTACCCTATTAGACCAAGGAAGCCTCATAAAAATTTCAAGAGTTATAGGATGAGGTAAATCCTTCATTTATTCAATTTTATTCAAGTCTACTCGTACAACATACTTACTAAAAATATTTCCCAAATATTCAACTTCGGAAATGCCAAAGGAAAATGTTGATCTCTTGAAGAATAAATGATGATGAGAAAGGAGTTTTAGAACTTGGTTGACTTGGGTAACATGGACCTGCCAAGTTTATATTTATATGAGGATGTCATAAATAAAGACAAGGAAAAAATGACATAGAAAGGGTTGAAATATATAATTCATGAGACTCTGGAAGGTGGAGGGTGTTGTTTTTCCTCATATGAGATGAGATATGATCAATGTGTTTTGTTACAATGATGAGTGTTCCATATATAGAGAACATATGGTGAACATCCATGAAAGGATGCATCCCTTGGATAATAAATAATAATTTATTATTATTATTACTTGTTATATATATTATTAATTATTAATCTAGAAGAATGTCTTCCCGATTCTCTATCAAGGCTTTGAAATCCTTGAATTTACTGAACACTTCATCTTTTGATTTCAAAAAGTAAACCCAGATTTTGTGAGAATAGCCATCAATAAAAGACACATAGTATACATACCCACTGATGGAGGTTGATGGAATTGGGCCACATACATCTGAGTGAATGAGCTCTAAGACTCCTTTTTCTTTACTATCTATTTTCGGGAAAGGGTTCTTGATGTTCTTTCCTTGTGCACATATGTTGCACACACCTTCATGATCAACCTTGAATTTTGGTAGACCTATGAATGCCTTTCTTACATATGTTAATGCCTTTTATTTGATGTGAGCTAGTCTTCTATGCCAAATTTCACATGGATTCTCAATGGAATGAGTCAAGGATGCTTCTGAGTGAACTGTTAGCTTATACAAGCCACCTTCTTCTTTTCCAATAACAATTGCTTCTTCTATGGTTTTTCCTTTGGGCCACATAAGAAATTCTCCATCAATGAAAGAAACCTTGAAGCCTTTATTATCTAAAGATGAGATAGAAAGTAAATTCTTTGTCAAACCTGGTACATATAGTACATCCTTCATCTTCATTGGGGTCCTTGAATGAAGTTTGTAATTCGATCCTCTTACTCCTGTGATAGGGTACTGGTAATCATCTCCAAGTGTAACTTTATGGGGAAAGTTATTTTCTATAAGGAAAGAGAGAATGTCTCTTTGACCTATCATGTGCTTGGAAGAACCACCATCTATGAGCCTAGTATCCTCACCAGGTGTCATTGATCCTGAGAGGGAAGAGATTAAGACATAGTCTTCAATCTGTTATTTTATCATCTTTGTGGGTGGATCTTCATCTTCAAATGTATGTGCATGGTGCCCTTTGTTTATGTTCTTGTATTATTCTCTTATAGATGAAAAATTATTAGCAATATGTCCCATCTTGTCACAATGGTAACATTGGTAGGACGATAAATCTTTTTCTCTTCTTTGACCTTTCTATAACTTCTGGAATATCCTTGGAGGGTGAGATTTTGTATGGATGAATTTGTTTTGGGATTGAGAATCCTTATGTTGATGAGTGTCTTTCTGGAAGTAAGACCTCTTCCTTCTTCCTCTACCTCTGTTTTACAAGCTGCAACTTGTTTGAGAGCTCCAACTCTCTGATTTCTCTAGAACCCACTAGAAGGAAGCACCAACTCCCTGAAAAATCCAGCACCAACTAGATGGAAGCACCAACTTCCAGTTACACAGGCTCCAACCTGCATAACAGAGAACATCTGTTCTCCCTAGCCCCACCCTGCCACCCTAGTTTCTCTGGCTGCAACCAGATGGAAGCTCCAACTTCCTGTGTTCAAGCACCCACTTGAACTTCTGAGGACAACAGTCCTCCCGAGCACCTCCCAACCTCCCTTAAATATAAATGGTTAAATACACA
>ML784084.1:108021-130679 GCA_009831015.1 Picea engelmannii | reverse complement strand
GCTCCTTTGGGTTATCTCTCTCGCAACTTTTACAGATCTGACGGCCCTCGTTCTTTCGGGAAATTTGTATGAGATCCTACGGTCACTGACTCTTCTTCCTTTTTCCTCTGTAAGCTCTTGCTGCGCGCGTTTTCTTCAAGGCTATTCCTCCTGAGCTTTTACTTCCAAATCCCCACGGGGTTTTATCCTTCTTATCCTGTTGTCTCTAATGTTGCCATTAATGACAACAACCATCACTGCATTCTATCCACTGAATTTGCCAACACTTAGATTCATATTTAGATTGATGTTATTCCCTTCATACATTCTGATTATGGAATCAAACATTTATTTTGTATTTTTGTTTGAAGCCACTTGAGGAATCAAGTGATCTTTAATAGAGTCTGCAATGATTCTTTTGGCCCTAACTATGTCCTTTTGGTTTTTTTCTTTAGCTGCAACATCGGTAGGTTCTGGTACATATTATTTAATGAATCTTACTAGGTCATTCTCTTTAAGAATGAGTGCAATCCTATACTTCCAACCACAGAAGTTATCCACTCCTTCTAGGTTGTCAACAAACTTAGTGCTTGCAGACATCTTGACTTGGAGCTAGGAAAATGACCAAAAAATGAAAATGCTTGGAATTTAAATCTGAACTTACCAGAAGGTGCGCTTGGCTAAGGCGAGTAGCCTGGTGTAGTTATATTTCAAAAAATACAAAATTTTCCCCTTCAAACTAGACCAGCGGAATTCTGGACTGGTACTTCTAGTACTGGTTCTAGTTTCCTGGTTTTATGTTTTTCTGGTTTTTTGGTACCAGTAAAAACTAGGGTTTCACTTTCTAGGAGTTCTTTCCACTGAAAAAGTGCGCTGAGGCTGCTAAAGAGTTTTCTATTATAGTGTGAACTTTCTTGATGAGTTTTAGGTTGAAATTCCTCTTCAATAGAAAACCCTAATTTTCTTGTACGGGAATCGTGACGTTTTTGCTTATCCGGTGAATGTTGCTCTCTTCAAATTATCTCTGATACCATGTTAATATTTGATGTATTATTAGGTTTCTTTGAAAATTACTAGGTAACAATAGCATGTTAGAAAACCAGGACCGCGGAGCAATAAAATAAAACAAATGCAAAAACAAAACAGAGAAGACACACAATACAAGAGAGACACAGATTTACGTGGTTCACCTAGTGTGGGCTACGTCCACCAGAGAAATTTCCAGGTCCTTCCTTTTATTATTATCCAGCAAATGAAGGGATACAACCTACAGCAAAACCCGCTGTAACTTCCTCTTCTTTCTCTCACAGTCTCCTCTCTCAGAATACAATATTCACCATCAACCATAGCCGCGATACATTTCCTTCATAAAAGAGGGTTGCCTTCTAGGGAAAAAAACTCTAACATAATCTCTACCATTAGATCTGCGACCTTATAATGAACGGTCTAGATTTACAATGAAATTATAATATAATTTTACAAGGCAATTTTTGCTTCGGGGGCTTCGCCCCCAAACCCCTGCTGGGGGCCCGCTTGCCCCCAGACCCCCTAGCTGGGGGGATAGCCCCCCCAGACCCTGTAGAGGGGGTACCCCCACTCTTCACTCCCTTGCGTGGAAGAGTGTACATACTTCTGGGGTGTAAATACTTCATGGGGTATCAACACGGCTGAAAGCAAGGACCTTTGAATCAGGAAGATAATCAGACTCCACAACCAACATAGCATAGGTAGGATCACTTAGTGAAACACAATCACAGGATACACAACATTTATCTTGGGAAACCCTCGTGGGGGAGAAAAACCAACAAAAAACTTCCTTAATATAGATAGCCAATACAATTCCAAGACAATAAACCAAAACACTAGAGAATATCCAACACTGAGCAATGCGCCTCTCTCCCTTCTTCTCCTAATTGTAACTACCAAATTTGCGCACTAGATGATCATATGAGTGAGTGAGATAATGAGGCATTGGCTTCCTTTATTTATACTGGATGGCAGGTGTTGGAAATGTGTCTCTTCACTGGGTAGAGTCAACTTGTCTTCTTAGTGTTTAAAACCACTTTAATTAGGCCTAGGGGCAGACTTCCCAATTTGCATAATACAATTAGGGTTTGAACAATCCACAAAAGGGGATTTGGTCAATTACAATGCCTAACATGATCAATCCACAAAAGGGGATTGATATAATGAATAATGACTCAATAATAATAGAATACTCTTTGCATTTACAATATTTCAACAATTAGAGTTATTTTCCTCCAAGAAACCCAAATATATGCTCAGAATTGGCATGGAAGTTGTGAAAACATAATTTCTAAAAGTAGCAGTGTTGTCAAATTGCTTGCATGTTGCTCGAAATATGGTCATCAACATTGTGAGCTTGCAAGGAAAAAAAATATGTGACATGTGTGTCCTAGAACTATGGCTTCTAGAAAATAGGAGAACGATTAAAAATAGAAATTTCTTTGAATCTAATGAAATTGACTCTGCAGCAAGCTCTGATCAGTAATCACAGTGAAAACTTGTATGCACTTCTAAATTGAACTAGCACTATGGATTCTTGTTGGACATTATGTTGTTTTTGTAGCTTCAATAGGTATTCCCACTAGTAGCCATGGTGTCAAGCATGTGGGATTTGACATTGGCCATATATTATACTTTTTGTTTGTTTGAAACGCCCTTGGAATGAAGTTGGTGCTTCCTGGGATTGATGATGGGATTTGTGGGCTTGTGTTGGGGCTTCACACCCACATGGAAAAATTAATTATTCTAATTTATTGTTGAGTTGTCTAAAGGATTCTCACACACCCCCTTTGAGTTGTATAAAAGGCGTTCTAGGTGAGAGATGAAATATAAGGTTTTTGTGCAATTTCATCTTGGAGAGGAGAGAAGTGTGGTGACTACAGCTAGCCATGGAGAGGGGTTGAGTGAGGCATCTAGTTTTTCATTTTCTTTGTTTTGGGTAGGTATTGTGAAGAGGATATCAATCGCATGGCTAGAGGAGACTCGACCTATGTAGAGGATGGTTGCATATGGTGTTAAGAGGGATTCCATAGATAACTTGAATGCTCGACCAACCTAGGAGAGGTAGTCGCATCTTAGAGGGACCTCAACCAACCAAAGAGATCCTAGTCATAGTAAGAGGAGGGCTCAACCTACCCTTTGCTGGCTCGGTCTGATGAGAGAAGAAGGTCATGGGTCTATGGGAAGGATTCGTGCATACAATGGAGGAAACATAGAAATGTGGGAGGCTTGGCCTGTCAGAGAAAGGTGACAACATGCCGGCAAGCGGGTTCAACCTTACTAAGAGAGGCTACCACTGGTGCCTAGGATGATGGTGCATGTACAAGTGGTTGTCAGTTGGTACAAGAGAAAGAAAATTTGGGACAACTATTGAGGGTTATCACAACCATACTAGCAACTGAGGAAAGGGATTGTGTAAAGGTACTTAGTTACAAAGGAATTGGACGGTTTGAGGGGGAAAAGGATGCCCTAAACCTCATCCTCAGTGAAACATATTTGGACATGGAAACTAGGAGGGTTTCTGTAGTGGTTGTGTAAGTGGTTTTGGTATCTTTCCTTTATACAAATTCGAGCCATTGTCCCTAGTATGGGAGCGGATTGTTCTGGGTTTGAGAACAAGTTATTTTGGGCATTAAATTTCATGTGTACTTGTAGATGATCAAATTTTTGGTTTATTTTCTGTTGTGCTAAGTTGTTAGGCATCTCAGTGTGTTTATGTTCACAGTTCAAATTGTGTAATATTTGTGTATATTGTTGTTAACCTAGACCATACCTAAGGTGTGTGTGCATCGGGTCTAGGTGCACATCGAAATATAACACCTTAACCCTATAGTTGTGCAAGCAATTTTGTATTTAATGGGGGATACATAGGATCAAACATAAAACATTGATTTTAGGTGCTTTCTTTCTATTTTGGGATACTTTATGTAATATCCTGGGATCCTTTGATATGGATATTAACTATTAGCTTGGGGTTTTGACTGTAGATATGATGCGCTGGGGTTTATGGTTGAGTTTAAGAAAACAAATGGATGCATTTTGTTGTGTTTAATGGTTTAATACAGTGCATGCAAATAGATTTGGGACCTTAACCAACTCAACAATTTTATTAAGCAAAATAACAGAAAATATACTGCAATATCCGGAAAATTCAAGCAAATCTCTTCAATTAGATATTTATAGATTGTGATATTAACTAGAATACAAACAAGATAATAGAAAATATCAATAGATAAATAGATATTATATTTGTCGGGTAGATACAGTGCATTCATGGAAGGAAGCGTTGCATGCAACCAAAAATGTGTTGTCGAACTGCTGCAAAAGACTGGATATCTCTCCTTGGTGGAAATAGTTGGTGTAATGGCTTGATATCTGTCCCAGATGAGTCACCATGTTCCCTATCACACTCTCCCTTCCTAAGATATGGAACAATCGGCTCTCCGATGTACTCTTGGAACCCTGGATGGCTGTCCAAACCCCCACGCATTGTAAACTGGTAAATTGGCATGATTTAGGTCATTCCCCCATCATAAATTCATGACATATGTCTCACTAGAAGTTTCCTGATCTACTCTCAAATGGTTCTGAATGGATTTATATCCCCTCACTAGTTGGGCCTAGAGGCCCCTGGATGTTGCAAAATCCTCCCCAAAACCTCACGTTTCAACTAGAAAATATGTGCACTAGCTTGCATTGGAACTCTCTACTATTGTAAGTTGAGCCTCTAGCTTGATGGAGAATCTTGTTTGATCATGTCGACGGACTAGGGTGTGTCTTTCAACACCGAAATCTATTAAATGGTGGTGGTTTCATCCAGAAAACCACAAAACAAGAAGTAAATCAATTGACTCCTCTCTGGGTTCTAATTTCCAATTCACAATATGCATAATGAGAAACTAGGTTGAATTTCTCCTTTTATATCCCCTTTGATCTAATTTCTCATTCACTTTAATTATTAAGTGAGTTTTCCCTAAGTTTTGATTTAATAATCACTTAAGTCACTTGAAACCCCTTTTTTCTTATTTTATTATCTAATGTCACTTTAACTTATGCTTTTTTCGGTAACTGACATTAAATAATCCTTTTTATTCCCTTTTTCTCCCGAATATAGCCTACAAGAACTAGTATATGATACTCAGTCGCTCCTCTTGGAGTCATCAAAGGTAAAGTGACATTACAGTCCTCCCTTCCCGAGATTGGTTTTCCTCAAGGAACATAAATCCTGGGTGTTGTAGGATCCGCTCTCCCTCCCATGTGGCATCCTCAACTGGAAGTCCCCTCCATCTGACTAGGCACTCCTTGATAATTCAAATCCTCAACCTGCACTCCCTATGCACCAAAACCTCTGGGCACCAACTCCAACTGCCCCTCCTAGTCCAGTGATGGAAACTCCTCTGAAGTAGTAACATGTTGTCCCACCTCCTTCTTCAAGAAAAAAATGTGGAACACATTAAGGATCTTACTACCCTCTGGTAGTTCTATCTCGTAAGCCACCTCACTGTCTCTCCAGACAATCCGATAAGGTCGATATAACCTAGGTTTCATTTTTTCTGCCCCTCTTTTCTTCAAAGACTTTTTGTACGGTTGTAATCTCAGAAATACCAAATCCCTCACCTCAAAGTTGCACTCTATTCTCCATCGGTCTACATATACTTTATATTGATTCTGTGTTGGATGAAAATTTTATTTCAAGATTTTGAGAATATCTTGACTCTCCTCTATCCAATCTTTGTCTCTGGGAGCCCTATTGTCCCCAAACATTGTTTCCATGAATGATAGTGCATCGTACTTGTATAAGGATCTGAATGGTGTCATTTTGATGGGCATATGATATGTCGTGTTATAGCAGTACTCACCCATATAGATCCATTTTCCCCATGCACGTTGTTGTCCCCCTACATAGTTCCTTAGGTATCCTTCCACCCATTTATTGACTATATTTTTATGTCTGTCTATCTGTGGATGGTAACTAGTACTTGTAGACAACTGTATGTTCACGAGCCTGAATAACTCCTGCCAAAATGCACTGATGAAGCACCCATGTATGTCACTGACTATATGTCACGGTAACCTGTGTAGTATGAATATCTCTCTGAAGAATAGCTCTTCTACTTGAGTATCTTTATGTTGATTGGGTATCACAAAGAAGTGCACAAACTTGGTCAGTCTATCAACCACCACAAAAATATAATATGTACCTTGCACCCTAGGTATTCTTGTGATGAAGTCCATGGAGATGCTCTCCCATTTCTACTCGAGAATGGGTAGTGACTGAAGCAACCCTGTTGGTTGTCTCTGCTCGGAATTTTTCTGCTGACAAGTCATACACTCTTGAACGTGTCTCAATATATCATCCTTCAGACCCTTCCATGAGAATCTCTCTTTGATATTCCTGTATGTCTTGAAGTACCCTCGATTCCCTGCTAATGGTGAATCGTGATTGGCCTTCAAAATATTTTCCTTCAATATATATTATGGGACTAAGTATATCATGTCTTTGTATAAAATGATGTCATCCAGTACTTTGTATCTATCATCTATCACTTGCCCATCCATCACCTCACACACGAATTTGTTTTTGGAATATTCAACCAACAATTGTGCCTTCCAATTAGTAGATATGTCCATCAATGAACAACTTGTTGGATTCTTGGATAAGGTGTTTTCTACGACTTTCCTCTTTCCTTTAACATACTCAATGTTGAATTCAAAGGATTGGACCTTCGAAACCCATTTTTGTTGTCTCTCATTGAGGTCTTTCTGATCTAAGAAATACTTCAAGCTATTGTGATCAGTTTTCACCATGAATTTGCTACCCACTAAGTATTGTTTGCACTTTGTTAAGGTGTAAATGATAGCCATCATTTATTTGTCGTATATAAGATAAAGTCTCTCGAACTTGCTGAGTTTTATGCTCTCAAAGGATATGGGGTGACCTCCTGGAATCAATATTGCTACAATCCCCTCTCTTGATGCATCACACTCCAAGACAAAGGGCTGTGAAAAGTCGAGGAGTGCTAGAACTGGGTAGGTGCTCATGACCTTCATTTTCTCAAAAGTGTGTGGTCATGCATTGGATCAGTGGAAAGTCACCTTCTTGGTCAAATCAATGAGCAGTGCCCCCAACTGTGAGAACCCTTTTACAAACCTCCTGTAGTAACTACACAACCCAAATAATCCCCTCAACTTCATGATGTTCTTGGGTGTTGGTCAATCCATAATGGACCTGATATTTTCCTGATATACCTGCACCCCCTTCTCGATGATAATGTGGCCTAGGTACAAAATCTCTCTCATCCCAAACTCGCACTTGGATTCTTTCTCATATAAGGATTGTGACTGCATACTTCTCAGAACCTCATCTAAGTGTGTTAGATTCTCTTCCCAAGTCCTACTGTATATTAGGATGTCGTTGAAGAAGACCAAAAGAAACTTCTATAATTGTCCCCTGAAAAATTTGGTTCATGCATGACTAGAAGGTTGTTGGTGCGTTGTTCAACCCAAAGGGCATGGCTAAGAACTCAAAATTCCCAAAATGACATCTCGAAGTTGTCTTCTCAATATCTTTCTCTCTGATGTTGATCTGATGGTAACCTAAACGAATATCTATCTTGGTGAAGAAGACTACCCTATGTAGCTCATCCATCAACTCATCTATGCGCAAAATGGGGTACCTTTTTTATGGTCTTCTTGTTGAGTGCATGATAGTCTATGCACAACCTCATCATGTCGTCCTTCTTCAGGACCAATACTACAGACGAAGAAAATAGACTAGTGTTGGGCCTTATGTGCCCCATCTCAAGCAAGTCCTTGAATTCTTTCTTAATCTCATCCTTGAACCTCTTAGGATTTCTATTGGGTGCAGTGATCACTGGTGTCGGCCCTATCTCTAACTAAATAGTGTGCTCAAATCCTTTGTCTAGTGGTCTCCATGATGGTATCGGCCCAAATAAAAACTCATACTGACTCAAAAGTGCTTTGATATTTGGATGATAATGTTTTCTGCCATCTGAATCCCTCTTAGTGGTAATCAAACACTCAGAAACATGCATCACATCCACATTTCTAAAAATCCTCTCCATCCTCTTTTCTAACAATATCATGGGTGCTCATGTAGACATGCCTCTCAAAACCACCTTTGATCCATTTTTTTCTTTGAACCTCATCGTCAAGGTCTGATAATTAAACCCAATATTGCCCAGTGAGTACAACCATTGGACTCCCAATACCGCATCAGTCTTTGATAAGTCAACTACATAGAAGGTGTCTACCATAGTGTAGTTGCCTATTTTAACTTCCATATCTGGTACCCTATCCAAGAAAGTCATGGTGTATCCATGTGCCACTTCTATAGTGAATCCCTCAAACTCCTTAGTATGTAACCCTCTCTTGGCTATTAATGATGCATCTATAAAATTATGGGTTGCCCCACCATCCACTAGCGTTGTGATGTGATGTCCCAGAATGAGTCCCTTGAGTCTAATGGTGTCATATATAGGTACTCCTGAAAGGTTTGTTATGTCTCTACCCTTCGTTGGTACTCATGGTTTTTCCTTCCCACCTAACTGTGGTCCTACCTGCGGCTGGAGTGTCTTTCGAGGTTGTCCCTCATCATGTGCATGTTCCTCCTCTGAACCGGAAGAATTAATTTCTGGTGTGGGTCTTCTCTCCTCCTCCTCCTCCTCACTGTTTGATTCCACCTCAACGTAGTGGATCTATCCCTTGCCAATGCATCTATGTATTGGAACCCAAGGATCTCTGTAAGTGAAGCACAACTTCTTCCTCATAAGATCACGTTTGGTCTCACCATCTAGTTTTAATTTTCCTTTCCAATCCTTTTGAGAGGGTCTCTAATCCTTGTCTTTGTGTGGAACATAGGGTTTTTAAAATATTTTTGTTTTCTACACTGATTCTCCCATATCTATGGTGTGCATAATGGCATCCTAAAGGGTGCGAGGTTTGAAGGATTTCACCCAACCTTTCAGTGGTTCAATCAACCCTTCAGTAAATAGCATCACCAATCTATGCTCAGAAATATCAGTCACGGTTACCGCCTTCCTTTGGAAATATGAAATGAAGGACTCGATTGATCCAGTTTGTCATATCTATGTCAAATATCTGAAGTGGAGTTATGGATCCCTCCATTCAAACCTATCCATTGATATCTCAATGAACTCCAAGTAGTATGTGATGTGATTGTCACCCAAAGTCACCTATCCGTGATACCACCACTCATGGGCTTCCCCCTCTAAGTGCAGTGTAGCAAAGCCTATCTCCTTTGACTCTGTCATATTATTAATCTTGAAGTACGTGTCAATATTTTTCACTCCCTCTCAATGAGGGAGACATTATTCATCATGTGAAAGCTTGTCTCTGAAGTATACAAACTTCACCCTAGACTCATGACACTTTTTTGTCAGTTTTGGGAGATATCTCTCTCCCACTTGAACCGAGGCAAAAATCCTTTTGTGGATCTTCCTCTGACCCAATTTACTCTCTTTGAGATCAGGCTTAGTCTGGGTCTGCATGTGATAACATAGAACATCTTGAGTCTTTTTCATTCCTTGTCAAATCACCATGACTAGGACAAATACCACACCGGGTTCAATCACCACAAGTACACACCTATGAGTGAATTTTATCCTGATGCTAACTGATACATGGAAAGGACCTCAAGAATCTCAAGTCCATATTATTCCTTTCCATGATCAAGGAAGGACTACGCCTAGGCCCATTTATCACAAGTACTCTTTTGTGATAAATGCATCCTATCTCCCTTGTTCTAAAGTCCAATCTAGGAGAAGGTCCACCTAATGCTTACTCGGTATATTGTAGAAAACTTTTTTTCACACATGACACTCCCATGTGGACTTCTATAGGCTACTCCCTCTAGAAACACTAGGATTAACTCCCCATGGTGTGTGACATCAACGTCAACTCACTTTACATGTCCTTTTGTTCTCTCCACAAGGGATGTGTCCTCATGTCCTCTCCATAAGGGACGTTGGGATAGAACACCAATCCCACTTATCCCTTCTTGGATAAGTGTCTTTACAGATCAAATCAACTCAGTCATAGAGGAGTACAATCTGGAGTCTATCACACATGGAACTCCCATTTGGAATTCTGGAGGATACTCCCTCTAGAAACACTACTTGGTCAACTCCCCATAGTGTGTGACATCAAGGTCAACTTCCTTGACATGTCTTCATGTTCTCTCCATAAGGAATGTGTCCTCATGTGCTCTCCAGAAGTGACGTTTGGCTATAATCCCAAGCCCACTTATCTCTTCTTGAATAATTTTCATCATATATCAACTCAACTCAATCATAGAGGAGTACGATCTGGAGTCTGTCATACATGTCACTCCCATGTGGACTTCTATAGGCTACTCCCTCTAGAAACACTAGGTTAAACTCCCCATAGTGTGTGACATCAAGGTCAAATCCCTTGACATGTCCTCATGTTCTCTCCGTAAGGGAATTTTCCTCATGTGCTCTCCACAAGGGATGTTGGGCCATAATCCCAAGCCCACTTATCCCTTCTCAGATAATTTTCCTAACATATCAACTCAACTTAGTCACAGAGGAGTACAATCTGGATAATGTCTCAGGAAGTTGCAAAAATCAACACTCCCTCTCAGTGAAGGAAGCATTTTATTCCATGCCAAGTTTGTCATAGAAGTACTCAAACTTCATCCTGGTTTGGTAAGAACATAAAAAACCTACTCATATGTAGGAAGGTACAAAACCAATACTTCCTTCCTCTACACCATGTCTCATATGTAATGGTTCTTGATATCAATGTGTTTCAATTTGTCATGAAACATTGGATTATATGAGATATTCACACAGCTATGGTTATCACAATGAATAATGGTGGAATCCAACACATGTTCAGATAAATAAATAAGGAGCTTGCAAAGCCACACTGCTTCATGGACTGCCACACTTAATTCAATGTACTCTACTTCCATGGTGCTCAAATCCACACAATTATTGTTTCCTGCTACACCAAGAAACCATGGTAGATCCCAAAGTGAAGAAACACCTGAAGGTTCTCTTTCTATCCACTACGCTCCTTGCATAATCAAAGTCAGTATATCCTTGCAATCTCATGTCAATACTAGAAGTATATCTTAGACCAGGTCCAATTGTGCCTTGTAGGTATCTCAACACATTCTTTGCAAAAATCTATTGTGTCTATCTCGAATGACTAATAAATTGGCTAAGTGTACTCAGTGCATAGAAAATATATGGTCTGGTGTTAACCAGACACATCAATGATCTAATCAACTGTTTGTATAGGTTTGGATCAATCTCGTAGGAATTGGAAGAATACACACTTAATTTCTTCAAATTCATCATCATTGGGGTAGTCATGGGCTTACAATTTGAATCCCAAACTTCTTCAATATCTCAACTGCGTACTTCCCCTGACTCAGGAAGATCTCATCAGCTCTTTTCCACACTTCTAGTCCCAAGAAGTAGTCCATCATACCGAGGTCCATTAACAGTATTATAGTATAGGTTGGGATCAAAAACACTTTTGTTGAAGCCTAAACTCATCAGGTGTCCATCAATCCTCACATACCAAGCTCGAGGTGTCTTCTTGAGTCCATACAAGGCCTTCTTCAACATGCACACATGAGACTCCTTCTCATGTATCATGAAACCATCCAGCTACTCGATGTATATTTCTTCCTCAATCTCTCCATTGAGAAAGGTTGTCTTCACATGCATCTGATGTAGTCTCCAAACCATGGATGCTACAAGGGAAATATTCATTTGGATAGAAGTGTATCGAGCAACTGGAGAAAATGTCTCCTCATAATCTATTCTTTCCACCTAAGAGAATATTTTAGAAAAAAATATCACTTTCTGCTTCTTGATTCTCCCATCAGTTGTGTGTTTTATCTTATAGATCCACCTGGAATTCACTATAGACTTCCCCTCAGGTCTCAAAACAATATCCCACACATCATTATTCATGATGGAATAATACTCCTCGATCATGGAATCTCTCCATACTAGCTAACTAGATGCATCCTCATAACAAGAAGGATTAGAATCAATGATGTGGCTCATAGTTGAAGCATAGCAAGAATATCTCTGAGGTCTCTTTCTCTCTCGGAAGGTACCCCAAGGATATGCATGTACTTCTTCCTCTTGTAGATTTTGATGAGTCAATTTAGGTCTCTTCTGACCTACTGCAATATCTATGGGAACATCAACTGGAGCTACAAGATCAATACGATCAATTTGATCAATAGGCTCAACTGTCTCTCTCTAAACTATTGGAGGGTGAGGGGGAGAAGATGCCATATCTTCCTGTCTCTCACTATCAATATCCATGTGAGATCATCTATATCTCTTGAAGGATACCTCCTCCTCAAAGGTTACATCTCTGCTCACCTCAATCTGTCTTCTACCATGGATGTAGATTCGATATGCCTTCAAAGACTCACTATACCCCACAAATGTACCCTTTATACCTGAAGGTTCTAGCTTGGACCTTTTCTCCTTAGGAAAATGAATGTGTACTGGAAACCCAAATATCCTGAAGTTTCCAACCTCAGCCTTCACTCATGAACTACGTCCATAATATAAATATTGTAGCTCCCTCATGGGACACATGTCTAAGACATATCGAGGTTCCCTCATGGAACCAATGTCTTGGTTATAAACTCTAGTTGGAATGAAGTTGTCCCAAATCCTCTCACTGCATATTTGGTTTTCACCAAATTCTACTCGCAATGTTGACTCCCTCTCAACCAAATATGAGAGAAAATTACAAGAACTTGTCATGTTCCTTTATCCAGGATGCAGATTGCAATTTTGTTTCAGTACTTGATATCTGATTGAAGGAAAAAGAAACTCTCTACTATAAATATTCAAATATGGAAATTTAGGGCATCCACAATAGTTTAAATCCATTTGAGGAGATTCGTTCAAGATTCGGTGTAATTGTGTGTCCCCTATAAGTAGCACACACAGGATTCAAAATCCTCAACATCATCAAGAAACCAAGATAATCATGTTCCCAAAAGACACCCTCATCCACAATGATTTTCCTTTTCCCACTATCTTCTCATCCTCCTAAAAGGGTGTGAAACATATGTAATTGAAAAAGGAGCTGAAGAATGAGTGAGACTTCACCATCTTTCTCAATGCGATCATGCTCATCATAAATCCTCACTAGGGTTTGAACCTGCGTGTTTTCTGAAATCCCTCCCATCCATCTAGAGAGATTGAATGTGGATGGTCCACCAAAAGAAACATGCCCTCTCTTGTTGTTCTTTATCTGAACTTGAAATCCAATCATAAACCCACAGTTGGATCAACCTCTCCACACGTGGCTAGGTCATTCTCTTATGCATGTGACCTCTGCAATTTCTAACGTTTCTCATTCAATGAGACCATTATCTTCGTAGAAAATTCATAGGGAACAAACTCAAACTGTTGTTATGTTGTTATGGAGGGAAGCTCCACATTAGACCGTCCAAATGGCCCTTATACACCAATATTGACAACCTCATAGGACCCTCATAGAGAAAGAACCAAGAACAAAAGAATCTCCATTTCCATCCATATCCCCATCCCAACCTCCACCTATACCTCCTCCCCTTCCCTCATAGCACCCTGATGGGGGCTTCAATTTGTTGTCCTCCGGCTCCATTGATGCGACTCAGATATTACCTAGCAACGGGGCTGATGAGAATCACAAGAGGATGAGGAGGTCATCTTCGTACTCTGAGATCCTCATGAGGGAATTGGCGCAAGTGATTATGAAGTTCAGGGAGATATATGAGCAGATTGATAGTGCCAAGTAGTAGCAGATGATGGAATTCGAGAAGCATTTCATGGAATTTGTTATCACATTTATTTGTAGGGGGGGGTTGTTTTCCTAAGAATTTGGTTCCTTGGCGAAGGAATGAAAGAAAGTGGGAAAAAACCCCACAATTTGGATTATATCTTAAACCAGAGGAGTGATGAGATGTTTTGGCGTGACATGATGAGGCGCGCATAGATCTGGGTGGTTGAGAGTTGAGCACCCCAGATCAACGATCAATGGACATATTGAGGCCTCAACATGTGCACAGGATAAAAAAGGTAGAGCAGTCCAGGGAAAACAACTGTGGTTTGTGAAGGTGCTACATGTCGGTCAAAGACACACATCGAGCCAAAAAGTGGGGAGGTTCCAAAACACTTTTTGCAACCCCGATATGCACATGTACACATACTGTCCTATCCCAGGCCGACAAGTGGCCGCCCCTCATCACTTCTTCTCCCTCCATCTGTCTTCCACTCACTGTCCCGCCGGTACCTTTCCCTTTCTCATCTCCCGCCACCTATGCCACCTCACTCCACATCACCTTCACACCATTACACCTCAGCTCCCTCTTGTGTAGCCCCCATGCTATCCTCAGTCTCCTCGTCCATCCACAACTATCCATCTAGACATCTCTCGTCCGATACTCCATTCCAAGTGCGCCAATCACTTCATCAACAACCACATCTGTCGCCAGGCTTCCCCGTAAGCATCCATCTCAGATCCAGATGATGGATGTTGAGGCTGCCACATCTTACAGGTGTAGAGTTCACTTGAGCCTTTCTCGATCCCAATGAAGAAATTATTAAGGTTGGTTGGTGGTGGTTGAACGTCGTTTCTACCATAAACAGAAAGCACAAGAAAGGATTGTTAGGTAGTCAGATCATCAGCAGGTCTATTCTGAGGCTCTTTTGTGTATGATGGAGGTTCACATCTAGACATAGACTACATGCACAGTCTATCAGGAAGCATGAAGACGTAATTCCTTCAATGCATCTACTCGGATATGCTTCCATGATTTTGTTTTGAGTATAAATAATCAGTTTTGATATATTGTAAGTGTCAATGGTTGAGCTAAGATCCCGCTTGTAAAGTTTTAACAAGGCCTCTGGTTCTCTGGCTATGATATGTATTTAAGACTTATTGTTTAATGAAAGTCAATTTATTTCCATCTCTCCGTAAGCACTATGTTAAGAGACTCGGAATTGGAGGATCCAATCGAGGGTTGTGATGTTGTTGTGATGTAGGTTCGATCACTCCAAGATTTTCACCAGTTTTAATCAGTTTCTCGTGTTATATTTCCCCCTATTATACTGAGTAGCTCGGGCATGGAGGATCCAGTCGGGCTGTTATGGTAGCATTGTGGCGTAGGTTTCATCATCGTGCTATTGTGACGGTGTCATTTAGACATATCTTAGTTTCTGAATATTTGGGTCCAAGAGGATCTCGTTCTTGAATATTTTCTTCCTTAGGCTGCTAGAAGACTGGATGTCCATAGCAGGGCCTTACATCTCCTCACCAGTTCTTCCCCCTACTCACCCTTTTACTGCAACTTACTGACTGAAGTTAGATCAAGAGCTCACTTACCTATGCATTGCATGGTCTAGGATTCTGAGTTAAAGAGATATAATCTTGAGACTGCATCCATCAGACCACCCTTTAAACTGTTTACTATGACATACAAACTGATGGGTATCAAGATTACCTCTGATGTAATCCAGAGCTGACTTCTGGCACTAACATTTCTGGCGTCGTTGTTGGGGACGAATTTGAAGATTTTCCCTGGGATTGAATGACAAAGATTATTGGTTCTGAAGGTGCATCAGAGCTCAATACATCAAGATTGAAATTATGACCCTGACGACTCCAATGTGGTGACTCCATTAAGGTGAATCCATTGGTGACTCCACTATTTCAGCTATGGCTTCTAGAGAAATACACATGAGGTCTAGCCCACATTTTCCTTTAGCAACACTTGAAGCCGACTCAGAGAAGATTATCATAAAAGGAAAGGCCCTTCATGGAGGTACCTCTGCTACTGAATCAAGTATTTCTGGTGGTTTTCAATATCCTCCTATAGGAACTCCAATTTATGCATCTCATTCTACTATTATACCTTCTACTGGAGTTCCTGGAAATTTAAATTTTGGGAGTGTTCCTATTGATTTTCCCCCTCCTGGTCTGGTATTGGAGGGAGAAACCATTGTCACTCTTCTCTCTCCTGAAATTGTACCGTGGTTTAGACCTAGTGCCTTAGAAGATTTTCCTACCCCGATATTTACCACTCCTCCTCCCATTAGAGTTACTGATTTCACAGAAAGGGAAACCTTTGTTCCCCAAATCCTGGTAACCCTTTCTCCAAATCCTCTATTGTTTCAATTTCCTCTCAAAAGATCAGTTTTGGTCTTCCCTATTCTAACACCTTCACCTCCTAGTTCTCCTCCACCTCATATCCCTATGGCAGGTGCTAATCCCCCTAGAAACAAAATGGATTCCATAGTGGCTGCAAGATATGCCCCTCTGGTCTTACCTCAGCCTATGAATGCTCTCCCTGCTAGAGATTACCTGAAATATATGCCTAAGTTCACTGGAAAAGAGGATATAACTTTTGAAGAGCACCTTGTTTCCTTATATAGTTATGCAGAAAATATAAATATAAAAAATGAAGATGTATGGATGAGAGTTTTTGTCTAGAGCCTTGATGGTGAGGTTAGAAAGTGGTTCAGGGGCTTGAATCCTGGATCTATTGATGGGATTGAAGCTCTACATGATGTTTTCTTGAGACAGTGGGGGGATAAAAAGGACTTTTTGTATTATATCACAGAGTTTGGATCCCTAAAGAGGAAAGAGGGAGAATCTGTCTCCGATTTCTCCAAAAGATTCAACAAGATGTACAATAAGATCCCTGTTGAAATAAAGCCTACAGAGGCCTCTACCAAAATCACTTATGCTAGTGCTTTTGACCCTGATTTTTGCCTCCTACTCAGAGAAAGAAGAGCTACTTCCTTGGCTCATATGCAATATGGATCCCAGGAAGTAGAATCCAATGTGTTGGTAGCTAATCGACTCAGGAATAAGGCTGATAGAGACATCCCAAGAAAAAAATCTGAAGCCTCCACCTTCGGTTCCTCTATTTCCCCCCCTTAAATGGATGAAGTAACCAAGTTACTAAAATCGCTTTCAACTAGGATGGAAAGGTTGGAAGTAGAGGGGAAGATGACATACAAAAATCCTCAAAATATTGAAAACGGAGGCAACTTCAGGATGTTGAATAACAATGCTCCTCAGATTATGCCAAGAGAGCCTAGAAGCAGAGATAGGGATGATAAAAAAAATTCAAACCCCTCTTCAAAATAACCTTGTTGTTGATGAAGAAGGAGAGGAGGAAGAGCTAGATCCTGAAATCCATTGTCTTGGAGACACCTCCCCATTCCCTCACTTGACTCAATCTGCATACGAGGAATCCCTCTTAGACAACCAAATAAATGAGCTAAGTAAGGGTGAGAAAGCCAATAGTAGCCAAAATAAATATAACCTTACGTCAAAGGAGAAAGAATTAAAGTCTAACATCCTTGATCAACATTCCATAGAAGAGAGGCATACTAAATATGCATCAAATAGAAGCAAAGAAAAGAAGGCTGAGAATCCACCACCAATATCCAAAGACCTTGTCCCAGAGGTAAGAGAAATTTTCAAGCCCCCTTCCTCTTTTAACTTTGAGCATGAAATTCAAAAGATTAGAATCCTTGTTCCCCTTTCATGGCTATTTAAGCATGAAGACTTCAAAAGGTCTCTCTCTAATCTGTTGCAGTCTGAGCCATCTCTCCATTCCACAGACTCAGTAAATCTCCAAGATGAGAAGCCAACAGTCATCCTAGGTCCTATGATAGAAGATAGAGATGATTCATCCCCTCCCTTATATACATCACTGAACATACATGATAACGTGCTGCATAATTGTCTGATGGACTCTGGGGCATCTCATAATCTCATGCCCAAAATAGTTATGGAATATCTTGGATTAGAGATCACAAAGGCTTATCATGATTTGTATTCTTTTGATTCAAGGAGGGTGCAATGTCTTGGGGTCATCAAAGATCTAGTTGTGACCTTTTTTCAACTGCCCATGAAAAGTTTGGTCATGGATATTGTGGTGGTTGATGTTCCTCCCAATTTTGGCATGCTATTGTCAAGATATTGGATAAAAATGCTTGGGGGAACCTTCATATGGACCTCACATATGCTACCATTCCAATGTTCGGAGGGGAGCATAAAAGATTATACAAAGAATCTCAGTTGGCCTATATTATTAGTGATGAATCTGACCCCACCAACAATCCTATATTTTCACTTGACATCGATTTGGGGGCCAGCTTGTTGCAGTTCACCGATGCTCCTGAGCTTGCTTTAAATCTCAAAAAGAAGTCCATGGTTTTTCATGAAGGTTATTTTTCCACCACCTCTATTTGGAAAATGTTTTTTGATGGAGCCTCCTCTAAAGATGTTGCTGGTGCTGGAGTAGTGTTGGTTTCACCAACCCAGAAAGCCAATCTCTGTGATACAAATTATAATTTGAAGCTACCAATAATGTGGAAGAATATGAAGCTCTTGTTTTGGGCTTAAGAGTTGCAAAAGACATGGGGATCAAGGAAATATCTATGTTTGGAGATGCAGAATTGATTGTTAAACAAATTAGAAAGTTGTATCAAGCTAAGCATCCTAGGCTCAGGACCTATAGAAATGAAGTATGGGACCTCATTGACAGTTTTTTCTCGGCTTTCAACATTTCATTTATTCTGAGGGAAAAGAATGTCGTGGCCGATTCTCTGGTTATTTCATCAAGCAATTTCAAATTCCCTCTGCCACCTAAACTCAGGTATGATGTTGAAGTGAAATATAGACCCTTTATACCTGATAATGTCAAGCATTGGAAAGCGTTTGAGGATGATCTTGAAATCAAAAGATTCCTGGAAACTGTTGAGGAGTTTTTTGTGTTGCACATTGACCAAGATCCTAACTCTGAAATAGAGCCTCATCCTAATGTTTTCTTGAAAAATATTGTTGATCTTCACATTGTCCAGCTACCCAGCAATCACATACAAAAGGGACTAGTTCCTTTGGAAAGGATTTTTGACAGAAATGATGTGGCAGTGAAGGGTGAAATCTCAAAATATGATGTTGATGTGGCTGAGTGCAATATTGGCACAGAGCTGAACCCAAAATTTGTCAAATTGTTAAGCATCTTGTCAAGAGAGAAGACGACCGAGTATACTGAGCTATTAAAGGAATTTTCTGATTTGTTTCCTTGGACATACAAATATCTCAGAACATATGACACCAGTGTCATTGAACACAAGATCCCATTGAAAGAGGAGGCCAAGCCATTTAGGTAGAAATTAAGACAAACAAATCCTATGTTGCTCCCTATTATGGAAAGGGAGGTGAAGAAGCTTTTGGATGCTCAGATTATTGTGCCTTTGAGATATTCTGAGTGGGTAGCCAACCTGGTCCCAATGAAAAAAAAGAGTGGAGAAATCAGACTCTGTGTGGACTTCAGAAATCTGAACAGGAGCTCTAGGAAGGACAATTACCCGCTGTCAAAGATGGAACACATATTACAGAGGGTAATTGGTGTGTCTAGTATTTCCATGATTGCTGGATTTTTTGGCTACAATCAAATCTATGTCCTTCCTGAAGAAAGATAAAAGACAACATTCACCACTCCTTGGGGCACATTCATGTATTCCAAAATTCCCTTTGGATTAATGAACGCAGGAGCAACCTTTTAACGATCCATGGACATCACCTTCATTGGGGAGAAGGATAAATTTTTGATCATATATCTGGATGATATAACAGTATTTTTGAAATATGATAAAGAACACTGCTATCATCTGAGGAAGGTCTTCTTGAAATGCAGAAGGTTCTGTCTCTCTTTAAATCCCAAGAAATCATTGTTTGCCATGAAGGAAGGGAAATTATTGGGGCACATAGTATCGGTTGAGGGAGTCAGTGTTACACATTATTTTTGTCACCCTTATGACCATTAATGATGTAATCCTATATGTTGTCTTCAGAGGGGTAAATGGCCTGAATTCTTGAAGAAAGAAGGGAGAAGAACTTTCCCTGAGAGAAGAAGTTGTATTTTCCTTTGTAAAAACCCTATTAAGGAGGATTTATGCAGGCTTCTATACACACAGGATGTGGAAATGCCTAATTTTTGCAGGTTGCACTATATCTAGGTTGTGAAGTTTCCGCAGGTTGCACTATAGCTAGGTTGCAGAGTTTCCGCAGGTTGCACTATAGCTAGGGTGCGGCGGCCTTCGTACGTGGGAAAAACGAGCATTTTCTCGATGCTTCTAGAAGGAGAAGATTCTATGGTGAGGTGGCCTCCGAACGGTTTGGATCTTACTGGCTTTCATGATCTAGTGGGATCATCCTAACCTCCTCACCTTATCCTATTCAGATTATAAAAGGAGAGGAGCTCTCATGGAGAAAGTTAGTTGGATTGAACTTGGGAAATTTAGCTTGAGCTTGGCTTGGGATTGAGATTTTTGTTGGATTGGCTTTAAGCTTTGCTTTGTCAAGATAGATTGTGAGTAGCTATCAGATACATGGTCTCACAATCCTTGGAGCAAGAAGTGTGTGGGAAGCAAGGAACTATTGGAAGGAACCTAACAACATCAAGGCATCTGGTTGTATCTTTCTTCCACATTATTTAATACAAATATACTTTTTTTTTCCTATATGAATGTTATTTGTCCATATTGTATGATTCCTTGATCACGTACATAGTTTCATATCAAATACTCTATTATTATTTTCTTCATTGGCTTGTGATTATTTGCATATATTTCCCATAAACCTCATGACGGAGCTTGGATTGCATTGGTAAAGTCGGATATTCGATATTTAAAAGGTATGTCCTCGATCCATTTCTCATTTGATAACTAAAATCTAAGGAAAGAGTTGTGTACTATCTTGTTTTGTTCTAGTTTCATAGTGAAGCTAGGGGGATTGATTTGTGTCCGCATTTAACAATTAGCCTGATAACAAAATTTCACAAAGTTTCTAGAAGGTGGATCTTCTAGAATGTGAGGTGGAATCCGTATGGTTGTGATCTTACTAACTTCTTTGATTTGGTGGGATCATCCTCATCCTAGTAACCGCATCACCTTATCCTATATAATAATGGATTTCTCATGGAAATATTTAAGCAAGGTCAAGCAAAAATGAGCAAACAATAGGCTGAAGACTGTGTGAAGAATCTTGATACAATTGATGTTTGAGGCCTCCATTTGTCCATCAAGATTTGTGGACCATTTTCATACAAATTCAGAGCAAGTGTATGTGTGTGTTGGAACAAAGGACCACTGAAAGGGAACTTGCGACATCAAGGCATTTGGTTGTATCTTCCACTTTTACTTAATATGATACTGTGACATGTTTCTTTCCCATAAAATCATTAGTGTTTTATTACATGAGTACTTGATCACGCGTTTAGGTTTCCATTGAATATAAAATTATTGCTTTCACTTTGGTTTGTTTGTGTCATTGCAGATCTGATCTCACAAGATCACTAGAGTGAAGTAGGGACAACAGAGATATAAGGAAGTGATATCTAAAGGTACGTCATCTACTCCTTCTTTGGTAGTAAATTCAATGGTAGCAACCTAGGGAAAGCGTCATGTATTGTCTTGTTTTGTTCTAGATCCAGGTGGATCTAGGGAGATTAATTTATGTCCTCATTCATCAATTTAACCAATAACAGTCAAAATTGACTCAAACAGGGTAGAAGCTATTCAAAACTTGTCACTCCCAGATCCAGGAAGGACGTTTAGTATTTCCTAGGAAAAATTAATTTCTTGAGGAGGTTTGTTTCAAACTTTTTTGAACTGGTGAAGCATATCATAGTCATGCCTGGAAAGGGAAATGAGGTAAAATGGACTATTGAGTCTCGGGAATCCTTCAGCTAGATCAAGAAGGCATTGACTGAGGCACATGTGCTTGTCAGTCCTAATTATTCCAAGGATTTTCTAATTTTTTCTTTTGCTTCTTTTGATATGGTGGAAGTTGTTTTGCTGCAGAAGAATGTTGAAGGGCTAGAGAAGCCAATTTCATTTTTCAGCAGGGCATTGACAAATTGTTAAGAACCAAACATCAATATACCATAGAAAAACCTCAGGAAAAGTACTCAACGCCTTGAAAAAGAGATAATTTCAGATAATAAGCCTCTTCGAGGGGGCAACCTCCTTTTACCCCACTTAAATGTTCAAGTACAAGATGATTCAAAATGAAAATGTCTCCCTGGTATATATAGGAGACTAGGAGGTATAATTACAACTAATGGCTTAAAGCCCACATAAATAAAATAACATTACTAATATAATATGCCCCAATTAAGGGGTAATGAGCCAATATTAGGGCTTAACATGCCCCTCCCCTTGAGACAAGTGTTGTCCGCAACGCTTCAGTAACTCTGGATGCTTTTGTATAAAAGACTCATCTTCCCAAGTGGAATCTTCAGCCGGTAGTTTCCTCCATTTAATGAGATACTCTTAAATGGATCTATTCCTTAGCTGGAAAATTCTTGTGTCAGTGATGTATTTAGGCTCCAATATGATTTTTCCTTCCTTGTCAAGTTCTGGCAATATAGTTTGAACTGGGATCTTGTCACCTATAACCTTCTTTAAGCATGAAACATGGAAAATTGGGTGTACTCGTGAAGATGCAAGCAACTCCAATTTGTATGCCATAGTACCAATCTTTTGCAACACCTTATAAGGTCCATAGTACTTTGGTGATAATTTATTATCCTT
>ML784084.1:88092-103884 GCA_009831015.1 Picea engelmannii | reverse complement strand
AATTTGGATACTCTAGCAAGAATTTATGATTGTTTTACCTGGAACACCTTCTTGAGACTAGTCAATAGGACTAGTCAGATACCCTATCTTACACAAGGTGTATCTACAAATTTAAGATGACCCAGAAGATGAAATTTTTACCAAAGATACCTTACTAATTTATATAAATGTCCTCCAGATTTCAGGGTCTGAAACATTACAGAAATTTTTTTATAGCGAAAATTCCGCAATGACTCATTTTAGGATGATTTCAGAACCCTATCTTGTACAGGCTGTATCTCCGAAATTATAAGGTCTCAATAGCTTAATTTTGAACCCAACGTACCTTGATCCATCTAGTAAATATCCTCCAAGTTGTTCCTTCTGAAACATTGTAGAAAAAAAGTTATAGATAAAATGCCACAATGTCTCAGATGTAGTAGCGAAACCCCAAGACCTTGAGCTCTGATACCATATGTTAAGAACCAAACATCAATATAGCATACAAAAACCTCAGGAAAAATACTCAACGCCTTGAAGAAGAGATAATTTCAGATAATAAGCCTCTTCGAGGGGGAAACCTCCTTTTACCCCACTTAAATGTTCAAGTACAAGATGATTCAAAATGAAAATGTCTCCCTGGTATATATAGGAGACTAGGAGGTATAATTACAACTAATGGCTTAAAGCCGACATAAATAAAATAAAATTACTAATATAATATGCCCCAATTAAGGGGTAATGAGCCAATATTAGGGCTTAACACAAATGCATAGGTAAAATATGATATCATGGAAAAAACATGCCTATGCCCTTGTGAAAGCCCTCAAAGCCTTCAAAGTCTATGTTTTTCATTCAAAAATAATTGTGTATGTTCCTTCAACCTCTGTGAAGGATATTCTCATTCATCCTGACATAGACGGGAGAAGGAGCAAGTGGATTACCAAGATCCTTGAATTTGATCTGGAAATAAAAACCCACCAAACTAGTTAAAGGTCAAGGTTTAGCCAAACTGTTGGTTGAATATAATTGTAAATATTTGGGGGTTAATTTCATAAACACTTACTCAGAATATCAATAGGCTAAGTTGCTTGATAGAAGTCCTCAGGATATCCCTCCACTGGCAGAATGCACCTGGTATAAAAATGTTATATTTTTTCTACAAGAGTCAAAGCCCCCTGATGGTATGGGAAAAACAAAGGCAAGAGCTTTAAATCTTAAAGAAAATAGATATTTCCTTATTGACCAGGTATTGTATTGGAAAGACCCTCTAGGTGTGTTTCTGATATGTTTAGACCCACAGGAGGCCCAAAATATTATGTTCAACTTTCATGATAGCCTGTGTGGGGGACATCATTTCTGGAGAACCACAACCTACAAAATTCTCAGGGCTGGGTACTTCTGGCCCACTCTATTCACCGATGTTTGTGTGAAAATCGGGGCTTGCATCAAATGTCAAAAATTCGCTAGGAAACAACAGCTCAAGTCTCTTCCATTGAAACATGTGGTAGCTTCAGGACCCTTTCAACAATGGGGCCTAGACTTTATTGGAGAAATTCATCCTGCTTCGAGTGGTTAGCACAGGTGGATATTGACTTCAACAGATTATCTCACCAAGTGGATAGAAGTTATTCCCACAAGGAGTGCTTCTACAGAGTGATCATTGGTTTCCTTGAAGATATTATGGCAAGGTTTGGTTGTCTGAACAGAATCATCGTTGATAATGTTGCATCCTTCAAAGTTGAGCCATTGATCAAATTCTGTGAGCAGTTCGAAATTTCATTGATCCACTCTATCCTCTACTACCCCGAGGGAAATGGACTAGCAGAGTCCTCTAACAAAATCCTGATAAATATCATCAAAAGACTACTAGAGACAATAAGAAAGCATGGGATTCAAAGCCTAAGTTTTCTCTATGGGTTGATTGAGTGACAACGAAGAGATCCATGGGCCTCTCCCCTTTCTAGCTTGTTTATGGGGCTGAAGCAATTTTTCCTTCTCACGTTTCCCTGCCTGTAGAGAAATTCTTCCAAGACTTCCAAGAAGAGCTTGATGATATGATTAGAAGGATACATCAACTGGTGGAAGTGAAGTAGACCAGAGAACAAATGATAGACAGAGCGCATGACTGTCAGCAGAGATCAAGCAGGCCTTTGATAGGAAGAATAGTAAGGAGGATTTCCAGCTGGGAGATTTGGTTCTCAAATGGGATGTGCCAAAGCAGGACAGAGGAAAGAACAATAGTTTTGAATCCCTCTGGATCGGGCCCTTCAAAAACTCTAAGATATATCCAAATAATACCTACAGGTTGCAGAATTTGGAGTGCGATCAAATTTTTGGTGGACCTGTAAATGGGCATTTTCTCAAGAATTTATTCATTTGAGCCACAAGTGGCTCCCATGTTTTTGTAAATATCATTTTTATTTTTACTATCAGTTTTATAGGTGACTCCATATCCCAACAGTAAGGAACTGGAACTGCAGAAGAGTTCTTGGCATCTCATAGGGAGAAAGCCATCCCCCATGGAGCCTAATGTTATCACATTTATTTGTAGGCAGGTTGTTTTCCTAAGAATTTGGTTCCTTGGCAAAGGAATCAAATAAAGTGGGCAAAAAAACCACAATTTGGCTTATATCCTAAGTCGAAGGAGTGATGAGACATTTTGTCGCGACATGATGAGGCATGCGTAGATATGGGCAGTCAAGAGATGAGAGCCCCAGATCAACGGTCGATGGCCATATCGGGGCCTCAACATGCGCACGTGATAAAAAAGGTAGAGCAGGTCGAGGAAAACAATCGTGGTTTGTGAAGGTGCTATGTGTCGTCCAAAGACACACATCGGGCCCAAAAGCGGGGAGGTTCCAAACCACTTTTCACAGCCCCGATATGTGCATGTGCACATAGTGTCCTATACCAGGCTGACAAGTGGCCGCCCCTCATCACTTTCGCTCCCTACATATGTCTTCCACTCACTGTCCCGCCGGTACCTGTCCCTATCTCATCTCCCGCCTCCTGTGCCACCTCACTCCACATCACCTTCACCCCATTACACTTCATCTCCCGCTTGTGTGGCCCTCGCGCTATCCTCAGTCTCCTCATCCATCCATAGTTGTCCATATGGAAATCTCCCATATGATACTCCATGATGAGTGCGCCAATCACTTCGTCAACAGCCACATCTACCGTCAGGATTCCTCGTAAGAATCTAGCTCAGATCCAGATGGCGGATGCTGAGGCTGCCACGTCATACAGGTGTAGAGTGGTGGTGGTTGAATGGTTGGTGGTGGTTGAATGTCATTTATTCCATAAATAGAAAGCACGGGAAAATATTGTCAGGTATTTGGCTCATCAACATGTCCGTTCTGAGGCTTGCTTGCGTATGATGGAGGTTCACGTCTGGACAAAAACTACATGGAGAGTTTGTCAGGAAGCATGCAGACGTAATTCCTTCAATCCATCTACTTGAATATGCTTCTGTGATTTTTTTTTGAGTATAAATACTCATTTTTGATATATTGTAAGTGTCGATGGTTGAGTTAAGCTCTCGCTTGTAAAGTTTTAACGAGGCCTCTGGTTCTTTGGTTATGATATGTATTTGAGACTTCTTGTTTAATGGAAGGCAGTTTCTTTCCATCTCTCTGTAAGCACTATGTTAATACACTCGGAATTGGAGGATCCAGTTGAGGTTTGTGATGTTGTTGTGATGTAGGTTTGATCACTGCAATATTTTCACCAGTTTTAATCAGTTTCTCGTGTTATATTTTCACCTCTTATACTGAGTAGCTCAAGCATGGAGGATCTAGTTGGGCTGTTATGATATCATTGTGGTGTAGGTTTGATCATCGTGCTATTGTGACTATGTCATTTAGACATATCTTAGTGTCTGAAGCTTTGGGTCCAAGAGGATCTTGTTCTTGAATCTTTTATTCCTTAGGCTATTGGAAGACCGGATGTCCATAGCAGGCTCTTACATCTCCTCACCAATTCTTCCCCCTACTCACCCTTTTACTGCAACTTACTGACTGAAGTTAGATCAACACCTCACTTAGCTATGCATTTCATGGTCCAGGATTCTAAGTTAAAGCCATATAATCTTGAGACTGCATCCATCAAACCACCCTTTAAACTATTTACTGTGACATACAAACTGATGGGTATCGGGCTTACCTCTGACGCAATCCAGAGGTGAATTCTAGCACTAACAAAGTTTACAAGGGACTTGGAGGTGCAGAGGATGTAGATCTTCATGGAGACACAGATTGAGGTTGCCAAAATGGAACACGCTAAACACGAAGGTCCATATGCAGTTTCATCCATTATCCAGGAAGCACATAGACCCTGCCTCCAATGTAAGAGGGAAGATATTGATGGCTCTAAAGTTTTAATAAAACTAGGATCCATATTTGACCACAATTTTGGGCCTAAGTCATACAACTACCGAATCATCATGGTGCTGGGATATTCATCTTTTAGGATATATTAAACATCAAGAAGGATGTTTTCTAGTTGTCTTGCACAAGAATTGTGTAGTGGAACAATTCTAATAACAACTATCTCTCTCATTTTCCCGGGCCCTCCCATGAGGGACTCAAGCCTAGTCCCACTCTGATACCATGTTTTTTTTCTTCATAAGAGATGAGATATGATCGATGTGTTTTTTTACAATGATGGGTGTTCCATATACAGAGAACATATGGTGACCATCCATGAAAGGATGTGCCCCTTGGATAATAAATATATATTTATTATTAT
This sequence comes from Picea engelmannii, assembly GCA_009831015.1. Classification (NCBI taxonomy): domain Eukaryota; kingdom Viridiplantae; phylum Streptophyta; class Pinopsida; order Pinales; family Pinaceae; genus Picea; species Picea engelmannii. The sequence goes on along the minus strand of ML784084.1, from coordinate 99,153 downwards.
TATTACTTATTATATATTATTAATTATTAATCTATAAGAATGTCTTCCCGATGTTGTCCAAACATCAAAAAATGGTGCATTACAAAGGGCAAAGCACATCACCAAAAACTCATAATGGAATTCATGAGTATGAGAATAATTTTTTGGAATATCAACATCTTTCATACGAATTTGGTGATAGCTTGAATAGAGATCAAGTTTTCTAAATAATTAGGCACCTTTAAGTTCATCCAAAATATCATCAATGACTAAAATGGGAAAATTATCCTTGATGTTGATTCCTTTGAGAGAACAAAATTTAAGACACATGTGCCAAGTTCCTTCTTTTTTTAGTACCATGGCCATCAAGGATGAATGAAGACTGGTACTAGGGTGGATGACACTCGTAGCTAACATTTCTTGAACAATATCTTCAATTTCATTTTTTTTGAGAAAACAGGTGCCTATAAGGGTTCACATTGGATGGGAAGATACTAGGTATGAATGGAATGGAATGTTCATGGGAACCATAGGAGGATGGGAGTCCTTCGGGGGTTTCAAAAACTGATTGGTGTTTATTTAAGAAGAAATTCATGTCGGGATGAATGGGTATCATAGGTTTCACTAGCATGAAACTAGGCAATAATTCTATAATATTTTTTTTTAGGATCTTTTCAATATGATGTGAGATGGAAATCTCTAGATAAACTATAGTGATTCATGGAAAGTGTAACAATTTTGAGCTTGCTGGAAGTTCATGTATAACTCCTTGAAATCCAAGGTGATAGGACCGAGTGTGCATAACCATTCATCACTTAGAAAAATGTCATAACCATCCATTTCAAAGGAAAATATGCCACATTTAAAAGACTAATCATTTATTTAAAGGTGCACATTTTAATAATGACCCCCACATTTCATGGAGCAGTCATTAGAAATCATGATATAAAAAAATTTCACTACATGGATAAATAAATGTGTCTATTGGGAAATGTGATGATGAATAAATTTATTAGTGCTTCTAAAATCAATTAGGATAATGAATTTACAGTTCTTGATATATCAAATTAATTTAAGAGTTTGGGGAGATGAAATACTATCCAAGGTGTGTAGGGAGATACGAGGTTCCACATCTGGTTGATTAGAAGGAGGAATACCATCATCTAGTTGAGGCATAGGTTCTCGATGGAGAGCGTCACCATTATATTTTGAAACATATATGGAAATGGCTATAAAATGTTTATTCTCATTACATTTGTGCCAATAAAAATAATTGTCATCATAATTGTAAAAAGGGCCTTTAAGTTAACAGTTTTCCATTTTAGCCCAAGTTAACTTGTGGATATTGAGAGGAGGAGAGGGAAGAGCGGGATTAGTAGGATGGGAATGGGGAATAAAGGATGTTTTTTTTATTTGAGTAGTAACCATCTATTGTTCTTCCATATCTCTATGAGTGAATTCAATCCAAGTGGTAATGGGAGGCTGCATTAAGATGTGAGTATGGATTTATTTCTTCATACTATAAATAAATCATTCTCAGAAAAAAGGTATTTGACATGTGTTTAGTCCGAAAAATACAGCTTCTCAAAAGCATAGATGTAATATTCAATTTTACCCAAATGTTTAATGTTGGTTAAGCATCCCAAATGATGAGGATATCTTTCAAAACACTCATAAAGATTTGTGACAAATTGAGTCCAAACAATATAATGGTTTTGGGAATTCTTACACCATTTCCACCATTTCCAGTGCTTGGGATAAAAAAATAAGACGCTATCACAAAGTTTCTTTAAGTAATTAATGAATCCATGCAGTGAAAAATGGTGTTCCATTTGAGTGACCTAGCATGTGGTATTTGAGCCATCAAATTTATTCACATCCACTTTAGGAGGGTGTAGATTAAGCCTCATGGAACACGATGATTCAACTTTCTGTTGGTGTAAGTGTTGTTTTGGGTATTGGTTGGCCATGAATTTAGTAAAAAATTCAGACAACTAGTCAGGTGCATCATTTATTCTTTTGAGCTTGGAATTAACTGTATCCATCTGATCATTAATTGTAGCAAAGTTTTGATTGGTAGTAGCTTGATATTTTGTGAGTTTGATTTTCAAGTCATCACATAATTGTTCCAAGTTACCAACATGGTTTTTGAAATCTTGGTTTTGGGTTTCCATCTTGATGGGGTTCACAAGAAAAAAATGTGATGGGAGTGTGTGACTAGGGATATGGGAGTAGTGAAATGGGGCCAGTAGGTCCACACTAAAATAATTACTGGATATTTATAGGAATGTGATTAATGTGACTCTATAGAGATGTTGAGATAGGAAGCCAATAATGGGATGAGTGGGTCCACATAAAAATGGATTATGGAAGAGGGATAGCACTACATTCGACGTAACACAAGGAGTCTATTGAGATAGATCCCGAATAAGGGTGCGGGTGGGACCACATTATACTTGTTTTTTTTTCTACTCCTACATATTTAGACACCCAACTGAAAAATACTACATTGACAAAATGCTCAAATTCTTAATATTGAATATTGTGTAGGAATTTCCTAAGCTAGAAGTAGGAAGTGGGGTTTCTAATGATTGAATGTTCAAAATTTAAACATAGCTCCTTCTTCTAGAATGTTTCTAGAATGATAAAAATGAGTAGGGTTGCAAGGATCCCAAGGAAAAGGGATTTCCTTGTGATATATGTAATGTCCCTGACCATCGATCTATGCCAGGGAATGCTACCTAAACAACCTTATATTTTCCCAGTAATGTTCCCATCCTTAAACTTACAGGCCAGGAAACATTACCTCGGAAACTAACATGATCGAGCATACACATATACTTGTGGAAGCGACACTAACACATACCAATATTTAACGAATGATTTAGGTTCTACTATCACACAGCTTAATGCAGACATAATAGTACAAGCATACATGCAGTAATCATAGACAAACCATAAATACCAAAGCATATTCAAATATACAACATGTAAATGAACTCAGAAATGTGTAATTATATTTAATTGAGGACCACCAACTTCGTTCAAACCTTCCAAGAACCTCTCATCCTTAGACCATGCTACTCATCACACTCAATAGTGGGTCACCCCTAAGCTGGGACTAAATTCCACTGGGCAAGGGATTCATAGGCTTGGCAAGGACAATAGGGAAGTCACGCAAAACAAAAGGAGTATTTTATCCCAGGAGCCACTTACACCAAAAACCCATAGACACTCATTCCCCACATGGCTAATCCACCCTAGGAGGGTATACCTTCACTATTACAATTTCGTCGACTACTACACCTCTCTTTCCTTGAACTTCGGCAATAGGCTGGACTGGAAGTATCAAAGTATTGTAGCTACTATGGGAATCCCTCCAGGAGAACTCACATCCCCAACATACTCTCTCACCTAGAGAGAGTTGCTCATAGGCCTGAAAACCTGCTTCTTCAATTCATCTCTTAGGTCAAATAAGCACGAGTGTTGTCAACAACAAAATTTTCCTAACATATAGATGATGGTAACAACTAAAAGACGATTAAGGACACGGAATATGGAAGCATCCAAGCTCAGCCAAGGAACTACGTTGGCAACAATAGTCAACCTCTAAGACACAACAGAGGCTCCAAAACAATACAGGGGGCGTCGGGCTTCATAGGAGACACATGAGATAACTCAAGTACCACTGTAAGATTCCAAGGTGTGCGCTGGATACAAAGGTGATGATGGAGATGATGGCTCAGTACGTGAGTCAATGGTGAATCGGGTAGGGTGACTGACTTCCATAGAATCATAAGGGTCATTAGGAAATCGAGACTAGTCCAGGTGCAAGCATGGGGAACAATGCCAGAATGGGAAGCTAACCCCCAATGAGCTAGCTTTCCCAACTTTAACTGCATGCACCAGGTCGACACATGTCTTTCTGTAGCTGCATGAGTTCCACTTCGCACTCATTCCCTTTCCAGGAACTTAGGACGACAACAATCATGTCCACCTTAGCCTTTAGGAAATAATAATAAAATATTATTCCCTTATAGGTAAGTCCTCTATCTTAGCCACTAGGCCTAAACACTTAGCCCCCTCCCTTACCCTACCTAGTGGATCTTAGTCCCCAATAACTCTTTCTTCGTGGTTAGTCTACACGCAAAAATGTAATTTTATTAATGATATGTGCATTTACATATATAAAAATCAGGCTCATGGCCTTAAGCATCTAGGCTCTCTTGCCTAATAAACATATAATTCTTCAGCTTATAAACACTTGGCTCACCAACCTATAAACATAATTACAATTCAGCATGGGCTTGGCCTTGGGGTGTTACAATCCCCTCCCCTTATTTTTTCACTATCCTCAGTGCAACTGATTTACACAAAAAAATCAAGATTTCCAAAATCTTCAAAAAAGATGTGGGTACTCTTCCTGCATAGCATCTTCATGCTCCCATGTTGTGTCCTTAGGACTGTACTAGGTCCACTAAACCTTTACAAGATTTATGACTCAATTCTGAAGTTGCTTTCTCTTCCAGTCTAGTATTCACACAGGTTGTACTTGAAAAGCGCCTTCTTGTTCCACCTGAATAACATTCCAATCAATTACATGATTAGCATCAGGTATGTACTTATTAAGAAATGATATATGAAATACATTATGAATAGTCATGGATGCAGGTAATGCAAGCATATACGCTACTGGCCCAATCCTTTCTAGGATTTTGAACAGTCCACAAAATATGGCTGCCAACTTGGAACAACTTCAAAGGTTCAGGGAACTTCTGTTGGCTTTCACCTTCAAGAAAACATGATCACCCACTTTAAATTCCCTGTGAGTTCTGTTCTTATCAACATAGCTTTTCTGCGTGTCTTGGGAAACCTTCAAATTTTGTTTAATCTTCAGTATTTTCTCTTCCATTTCCTTGAGAAACTCTGGCCCAACCACTGCCCTATCAGCTAGGTTGTCCCATCTTACTGGTGTGTTTCACTTTATTCCATAAAGTGCTTTGAATGGGCTCATCTTTAGTGATGCTTGATACCCATTGTTGTAGGAAATTTTACCAAGTGTAGATAATCTTCTCATTGAGATGGTTTGTCCATCACATACATCCTTAGCATATCTTCTATTACTTGGTTTACACTTTCTGTTTGTCCATCTGAATCGAGATGATAAGTTGTGTTGAAGTTCATGTTCATTCTAAAACCCTTGAATAATCCTCTCCAGACCTTTGAGGTAAACTTTGGGTCTTTGTCAGACACAATTGTCTTGGGAATACCATGCAATCATGTTACTTCCCTCATATAGATATCAGCAACATTAGTTGCCTTGTGAGTAGTCTTCAATTGAATTAAATGAGCAGCTTTAGTAAGCTTGTCCACTACTACCATGATTGCATCATGCTGCTTACTTGTTCTGGGAAATCCTGTGATGAAATCCATTGTCACCACTTCCCACTTCCACTCATGGATGGTTAACGGTTGTAGCAACCCAACTGGGTGTCTATGCTCAGCCTTTACCTTTTGACACTCCAAGAATTTAGCTATGTATTCAACAATATCCCTCTTCATGCTTGGCCAATAATATTTTTTTTTTACTACTGAAATTGTTTTCTGATATCCTGGGTGTCCTGCATAAGGTACATTGTGCATTTCTTTTGAAATTGCACTCCTAAATTCATAGGATTTGGGTACATAAACTCTATTTATGTACAAGAGAATTCCATCAATTCCCAATTTATAATCTTCATCTTTTTGTTGCAATTTACCTTGCTTCAATTTAGTTACCAATTCCATGTACCGCAAATCAACTTTTGCAACTTCAAAAATCTTTTCGTTCAAATATGATTGGTACATGCTAATGGTGGTAGCATGCAGGTCATGCACTCTCCTACTGAGTGCATCAACCACTTTTTTCTCATTTCCTTTGATGTGATTAATATCAAAGGCATATTCATAGAGGAATTCCAACAATCTACTCTGCCTAGCATTCAAAGTAGGTTGATCAAATAGATACTTCAAACCATTATGGTCTATACTTAGTTCAAACCTATTTCCCATGAGGTAGTGTCTCCACTTCTTCAGAGCATGCACTATGGATGTCAACTCCAAATCATGAGTGGCGTAGAGTCTTTCATGCTCTTTCAAATTCCTTGATTCATAACATACAAAAAAACCATTTTGAATGAGGACTCCACCCAATCCTTCTTTACATGCATATGTCCAGACGATGAAGTCTTCATTTGGATCTGCAATCCTCAAAATTAGAGCACTGGTTAAAAAATTCTTAAATTGTTGGAATCTTCTTTCACATTCTTCTGTCCATTGAAATTTCTTCCCTTTCCTTTGCAAGGAAGTGATGGGGTGAGCTATTCTTGAAAACCCTGCAATGAACCTTTTGTAATAGCCATCTAGACGCATGAAGGATCTGAATTCTGTCACATTGTTTGGCACTGGCCATTCTCTAATGGATTCTATCTTTTCGGGGTCCACTGCTATCCCATCCTCAGATATGATATGCCTCAAATAGTGAATTATGTTTTGATAAAATGAGCATTTGCTCATTTTGGCATACAACTGATGTTATCTTAGTACTTGAAACACCATCCTCAGATGATGTTCATTCTCTTCTTCTGATTTGGAATATACAAGGATGTCATCTAGAAAGATAATGACAAACTTTTCCAAATATTCACAGAAAACACCATTCATTAAGCACATAAAAACAATGGGTGCATTTGATAACCCAACTGGAACCATTGTGAACTCACAATGACCATACCTGGTCCATAGATCCTTGGAAAAGGATACTTGTTCTTTATAGTCCCTTTGTTCAACTCTCTGAAATCAATGCACAATCTCAATTTCCCATATTTATTATTCACAAACAAGATTGGGGCACCCCAAGGTGACACACTTGGGCTTATATTCCCCTTCTTCATAAGTTCTTCAAGCTGCATTTGCAATTCCTTCAGCTCTGGTGCACTCATTCTGTAGGCAGTCTTCGACACTGGAGTTTCTCTAGGAATCAAATTTATAGAGAAATCAATATCTCTTTTAGGGAGTAGTCCTAGAATCTCCTCAAACGCATCCCCAAACGCCTTTAATACTACATGGTCTTCAATATTTGACACCTTATATTTAGGTGTTTCTTCCATGTGAGCTACAAATATCTGACAACCCTTCCTGTAACACTTCTTCAGCCGCATTGCTAAGATTTCTCTAACAACAACTTTCCTGGGAATTCCTTGGATTGTTTTTTGATTTCCTTCCTCATTTAGGCAAGTGAATGCCTTGTTATGGAAGTCTAATATGGCATGGTGTTGGTCCAACCGATCCATACCAATCAGGCAGTCATATGATCCTAAAGGAAAGATGTTAAAATCTTCCTTGGTACTCAGTCCATTCATTCCCACTAGACATGATTTAACCAACTCAAAAATGTTTCTCTTGGATCTTGTAGCCAGCTGCACCAGCCAAGATCTCACATGCTTTCTTCTTGGAAATTGCAACCTTTCCACTACCTTGGGGTCTATATAACTATGACTCTCCCCTGAATCAATCAAAATAGTAAAAGAATGGTTATTGATCATACCTTCAACTTCAATCATGTGTGATTGAAACTCATCGTTCTTGTTGTCCAGGGCTGCATAGATCCGTGGCACTCTTCTACCCATGTCCTCCATTGTTTCTTCTTGTTGAACATTGTGAAAAAATATCACCTAGTCCTTTCTGTGAGGCTCTATACCTATGATCTCCTTTGCATCCCCAACATTCCATAGGTGTTTGTCTTGGCCTTTTCCCACCTACTTCATCCATCTCGGGATCTCTAAAAACTGGCTGTCTTTGAGGGCTATTCCTGAAAAATGGTGGTTTGATTCCCTTCTACCTCTGCTCCCTCTTAAAATTCTTCTTGTCTTCCCAAGATTTTTGGAAAGTAGGATTTTCTTTTTGTTGATCATATAAGTATTTTTCTCTCCTTATAGTTTCTTCCATAGTTTTAGTGTCATCATACTGGATCTTGTAACTGATGGAAGATGGCAACCCACTCATATACCTTTGAATCTTAACCGTCCCATCCTTGATGAATGGGACATACTTCAACAACTCAAAGAATCTTCTTTCATACTCATCAATGGACATACTTCCCATCTTGAGTTCAAAGAAATCTTTCATCTTTTTGTCATAGTACCTCTTAGTGAAGTATTTATTTTCAAAGTATTTCTTGAATTCCCTCCAAGTAACATTCTTCTCTTTGATATGTTGTACTTGCACAAGATGCTCCCACCACATGGAGGCTTTTCCTTTCAGTTGATACATTGCAATTCTTCCTTCTGTATGAGAGGAGTAATTTTGCAGTTGGAAATATTTCCTCTTGCCAAGAATCCATGTCTCAACATCTTCCTCCTTATGTTCTTTGTCAAACGTAAGAGGTTTAATCTTTTTCATTTCACCCTTCATTTCATCCACTTCATATTTCCTATGATTTCTGGTAGGAGATGGACTTGAACTATTGTGTGCTCTCTTATTGGAATGTTTCAGAGAGTGACGGTGATGCTTGCTAACTCTCCTTGATCTTCCTTTCTTCTTAGGGGTCCCGCAACTCCCTATTTTTCTTAAGCCACTCTCCTTATCCAACTTCTTTTCAATTCTTTCCAGGCTCTATATTAACTTTATGTTGAATTCTCCCTGTTGCTCCCTGGATTTCATGAGGTTTTTGTTATCTTCTCGGTGAGTTTGGGCATCTTTCTGCAACTTTTCAATGATTTTCATCATGTTTCCTTCTTTATCTATCTCTTCTCCATGCCCATTGGAGTTTGTTCCTTCCATTGCCAAATGGACATCCATTCCTTTAACTCCATCCTCCGAACTGCAAGAATTTTGTGCCTCCTCCATTTCTATGTACTATGCAACAACATGGTTGAGTCGGTCAATTGTTAACTCTGCAAAATTGTGCAGTCAACCGAAGTTTTTTCATGCTATCAGTATTTAATAATTTTCTAGAAAAAACCAATCTGATTCAATAAAAACAATATCATATTCCATTTTCTGCAGGTCTTGGTCGGTCAAGAACCCCTCAGGCTTTAATACCTAAGCCCAGTTTTGTTCTGCAACAAAATTTTGGGTGCTAGCCCCTTTTCTTCAGCCCTTGGTTCGCATGTGACCATGGATGTGACCCAGCGCTTATGATTTGGGAGCTTATTGAGAACTTTGAAACTTCAGCTCTGGGCTTCGACAGATTTCAACGCTCATAAGAAAAAACCTCTTAGAGTGTCGGATTGGCGAACTCATGAAGTAGGGTGGATCAGTAGTCCACGTCTCCGAGCATCCAATGACTGATACTCACTATGGAACTCCAAGCTTCGATACTTCAGAGCTTTGGGGCTTCGTGACTTCGGATGATTTCACCTTTACACAACCCAAAAATCCTGAACCGTGATTCTCTGCATACTTCCACGTCACCCCAATGACGCCATTGCATCCCTTTAATTTGGCGTAACAGATCTTCAGGGGTTTCTTACTCACATTCCATCACGAGCAATTTATTCCGGAGTGTCCAGTCTCTGGACTTCATGATCTAGTGCCACACATCCACTGGGGCCCGCAGTTTCCATGCTTTAACTAAAAGATATCGACAAGTCACATCAAACTTTATAATTTTCAAATTGTGGGGACATGGGTCAACGGTTTTTGGAGTAACCTGTTGATCACTCCGTAATTGTCCCCACGCTAACATGCACCCCTTCTTGGAAAATGTGGTTTGGATTGTGAGACCGCCTTGTAGAATTATCTGTCGCACATATTCGATCTCCGCAATGATGTTCGGTCATCGATCTTGATAGATTATTATCCAAGTTAATGTGGGCCCGATCCAGCTAACTTCTTCACCAAGTTTAACTACCTTTTGTTACATTCTAACTGCATTTCCATCTTACCAAGGTTCGTAACTCACTGACACATGGCACACATCCCATGTCTCCACATCATCCTTAGTGATATCAGCAGGCCAGATCACTTTGGGACTTCGGTCTTCGGAAGATTTCACCTTAGCATACCATGTTTCTCTCAAACGTCGAACTCTCAAACTTTCTTATCTTCTGCTCTTGGCTTAACCCTGTAGTTATGATCCTTCCTTAGTCAAATACAATAGTAAACACTCCCCCCGGATCTACGGTGTAGATCCTCTTCAGGACTTCGGAACTTCGGGCTTCCACCCTTTCTTCTCTATTACACATAAACTTCACCAAGTCGCGAAGTCCGAAGTACTTAGGGGTTAATCTTCATGCAATTTTCTCCATATCTGATGGTTGTGAAGGATCCTCCTTCTCCTGAACAGATCCCAGGGCCCAACTTCAAACCTTGTGGTTCCAAAACCATGGTTACTGCAGTATCTTTTATTTTCTATCGTTCTTGAACCGTTATACCTCCCGAGCTTCCAAATATGGCCAAGGTGTTCTCTTGACACTCTGGAATGATATGAAATTCAATTTTTTTCCTTTTCAGCAACAATTTCCTTCTGAAACCTTCTCTTCAACCTCCACTTTCCTAGCCCATCCAGGCTCAGTGTTGAAACCAAGGATCTGATACCAATTTGTAACATCCTCGACCATCGATCTCTATAGGGGAATGCTACCCAAACAACCTTATATTTTGCCAGTAACATTCCCAGCCTTAATGTTAAGGTCCTAACCCGCACATAGGTAGATCAATGTATTCGGATGTAATAAAGGTCAATATTAATAAGACCTTTCAATAAAATAGAATAAGGTGGATGTAAGAAGACCTAATAGAAGCTTTCGCTTCTAGAAGGATCTTCCTCTAGATGCTTCTCTTAATAGACATATTTAGTATAAATAAGGGTCGAGGGTATGAAAAAACTTAGCTTGGATATTATTGTAACAGAGCGCTGCTCGACTGGAGGTTGCCCCCTCGAAGAGGCCTGTGAACATTTCTATCTGATTCAACGTGCTATTTCTGTTGCTATTTCGTATATCATTTCTGTGTATTGTGAAGATTATGCTGGATATTTTACTGTTATTCTGTCATTTCTAGCATTTCATTTCTGTTCTGCATATTTTATATATCTGGTAT
>ML784084.1:37352-82350 GCA_009831015.1 Picea engelmannii | reverse complement strand
TTGTTTTTAAGGGGGCAGACATGTTAAGGTCCTAACCCGCACATAGGTAGATCAATGTATTCAGATGTAATAAAGGTCAATATTAATAAGACCTTTCAATAAAATAGAATAAGGCGGATGTAAGAAGACCTAATAGAAGCTTCGGCCTCTAGAAGGATCTTCCTCTAGATGCTTCTCTTAATAGACAAATTTAGTATAAATAAGGGTCGAGGGTATGAAAAACCCTAGCTTGGATATTATTGTAACAGAGCACTGCTCGACTGGATTTTTCCCCCTCGAAGAGGCCTGTGAACATTGCTATCTGATTCAAAGTGTTATTTATGTTGCTATTTCATATATCATTTCTATGTATTGTGAAGATTATGCTGGATATTTTACTGTTATTCTGTCATTTCTAGCATTTCATTTTTGTTCTGCATATTTTATATATCTAGTATCTTGCACTTAAACTGATAGGCCAAACAACATTACCTTAGAAACTAACATGCTCGAGCATACACATATACTTGCAGAAGAGACACTAACACATACCAATATTTAACGAATGATTTATGTTTTTCTATCAAACAGCTTAATGCAGACATAACAGTACAAGCATACATGCAATAATCATAGACGAACCATAAATACCACAACATATACAAATATACAACATATAAATGAACTGAGAAATGCGCCAAGGTCGACACCTATCTTCCTGTAGCTGCATGAGTTCGACTTCACACTCGTTCCCTTTCCAGGAACTCAGGAAAAAAACGGTCATGTCCACCTTAGCATTTAGGAAATAATAATAAAATATTATTCCCTTAGAGGTAAGCCCTCTAGATTAGCCCCTATGCCTAAACACTTAGCCCTCTAGCTTAGCCCCTAGGCCTAAACACTTATCCCCTAGGAATAAACTACAGTATAACCATTAGACCAATGCCACGAACGGTTAGAATGACATTTATGGCCAGGAATATCACCATCATACCATTGGGACTGCGCCAAAATGAGCATAAATGAATTAATGAAGGCTTCTCACCTGTTGGAGAGATCTATTATGTTGTTGTCTACTTATTCCGTCGAATGTTGCACTGAGAAAAATTTTGCGAATTGTATCAGAGAAAACTCATTGCTACCGTGCTGTGATTAGTAAGATTGACATCAGTTCTATTTTTTTTCACATTCATTCATCCATCCGATCTAAGTTTGTATGTCAGACGAGATCAACACCATGGATAAAATCGTCGAAGAAGTTCTCATCAATATCATGGCCAAGAAAGTAATGTATGCAAGTATTCAAGCATCATCGACGAGAGGAGTGCAAGCCTCTCTGTAGACCACTCATGGGCCATCTCGAGTCATCATAGAAAAGAGAACCAAGAATAGATATGACCTAGAAAATGCGAAGCTAATCCTGACCATATTTCCCGACTACATCCCACCTCTGGCTGGCGCGGTGAGTCGTGATAGTGTGCCAAGATATTTTGAGTACACCATGGTTATTTTGTACCTCTCGAAGGGGATATGTGTAGTTAGAGCACAGACTGAGAAAGAACAGGTCACAACGACACTAAAACAAGCATGGGAGGAAGTTATAGAACAACGTAGGATTGCACAGTAGGAGAAGGACGCACTTCAAGCAAAGTTTGAAGAAGAAAGAACACAGATCCAACAGGAGAAAGAAAAGTTGCTCGTAGAGCAGGTCAGATTGAAAGAAGCAGTCAACAGAGCACTTCGCTCTGTGACAGGCTTGGAGGAGAAGGAGGAAGAACCAGTAGAACACCAAGTACACCAACTTGCAGAAGCTATCCAGTAGCTACAACAAATAATAACAGATATCAAGCTAAGAAAAATGCCCAGTACTCTGCAGGATGTGCAAGATCAAAGAGAAGTGACTGCTCGAGGCACAGTTGAGAGAAAAAATACCCTTACCATGGAATGTAAACAACTGAGTGATCGCAATGCCCTGACTTATGAGAGACTCACTGAGAACCCAAAACTGAAGGCACTGGAGTCACGGCTCCAGGAGGAAAAGCAACACGAAGAAATAGTACAGGCGTAGTTGAAGCCCCTATCAGCTATTGAAAGAATGAAGCGATCTCAAGAGCAGTGCACTTCCCAATAGTAGGTCCACACCATTCAAAGAAAAGTCATGGATGTGACTCAGAGGCTCCAACCTATATAGGATGAGGCTTTCTAACTATTCGTAGAGATCGAAGGCCGAGGAGCAGAGCTAGAGAAAGTCGTCACTGTATCAGAACAATGCCTAGAGGGACATGTCAATGAAGTTGTTATCCAAGAGTTCGCTCAACAGGAGGCCATGGAACAACAACAAGTTGAAGCAGCTTGATCCAAGCTATAGGATTTTGAGGTAGAATTATCTAGATCAGAGTGACTCGAGACGAGTCACAGGTGAGTGTTGGGGGCCTATTGGCCCATTGACCAAGTGAGGATCCTTGGTCATGTTTGACCTATTTTTGGGACTTCGACAGGATTTGGAAGGCGGAGCACAAGACGAAGCAAAGATCATGGGATCTCAGCCCCTCTTTTAGGGATTTTTGGGGTTTTGGGATTATGTAATGAGTATGGGGATGTTGGACCATGGGTTTACCCATGTGTAGGCCTATTTTGTAAAGTATAAATAGATGTCTAGATGATGTAAAAGTAGGCATGTGTGTATGGGAAATAGGCATCTATGTGATGTTGTGCTAAGTGCTAAGGTGATAAGTGTGAACTATAATTACTTTGTGCATACTGTGTGAAGATTGCATAGCTAAGTGCAAGTAGTTGTAAGAGACCATGGAAGGCTTTGTGGTGTGACTCAAGGAAGGAGGATCTAACAAGGTGCGCAAATATCTTGTCCTATGTGGAGTAAGATCTCAAATCTTTGTGCATGTAACTGATTGACCGAAGATAATAATAAGAAGAAGATTTGGTGGACGTATCCCCAGGGAGGGGGTGAACCACGTGCATCGTGTGTTGTGAATGCTTTGTGTGATGTGTTGATGTGTTTATGTATTTACTTGCTTAGTTCTTTGATATAGATGAATGATAGGTATATATGTTGTTTCTTTGTGCTTGATAATGAGAGTAAATGATGGATTTGACCTGTGTGAATGTGCTTAGTTCTTGAATTTGCTAGATCTGATATGTTTCATCATGCTAAGTACTGCTAGATGCTAGATCTGGTTGAATATTGCGATGCTCAATAATTAGGGTATTCTCCTACGAAGTAGATACTGGTTAAACATTGATGAACTATAATGCTAAGCACTTTGTCAAGGTGTTGCAATCACAAATCTGTGTCCCAGCTAAGGTTGCAGACACTCGAGTCCTGCAACCACCCCTGCCTCTACCTCGGGTGAGACTTCATCTGCTTCGCAGGTGATGCCGAAAGGGCCGATAGTTAGGGTTTTTTTGGTGCGTTGTTGTAGCGTTGAACCCTGGGTCTGCCCCTATGCCAACACCCTACCTAGTGGAGCTTATTCCCGCATAAATATTTCTTCATGGTCAGTCTACACACAACTGTGTAATTTTATTAATGATATGTTCATTTACATATACAAAATTCAGACTCATGGCCTTAAGCATCTAGGCTCTTCAGCCTAATAAACATATAAGTCTTCAACTTATAAACACTTGGCTCGCCAGCCTATAAACATAATTATAATTCAACATGGGCTCGGCCTTGGGGTGTTACAATATATATCTCTTTGATATATTTACATGGTGTAATATTAGTACTTGGTCCAACATCTCAAGACTCTAACTAAGGGGGTTCAATCATACCCTTATCGCTACTACCCAATTACCTAGGTATGAGAGAGTAATATTCTCGATTGTTGTTCTTGATTCCACTATAGCACTCATGTAGTCGAGTGACTAATCTAAGGATGGTTTCAATACACTTACAACACTTTCAATATACTTGAGGGTACATGGAAGTGAATTCTATATCTAGGTGTTTTCTGATGTGGTACTACTTGAAGGGGTACCAATAGGGATTACAATGGTTTCCAACCAGGTGAAACCTCCTATAGATCATACATGTATACTTCCTTGACCATATTTTTACTCACTTAACATCGTATCCTTTTTATATTTATAGACGTTGCAACACATCTCTATCCTGCAAAAAAATTGTTCTAAAAACTGTGCCAGGAAAGAAATTTGACACTTATGGTGTACCAAATAGATATATTCAAAGCATAAATAAAAAATGTTACTCAAATATTTTGTAGAAAGAAATATAATTGCATGCACAATGGACAATATGAAGCAAAATATTATACCTTTATTGATATGGAGGCAATGTCCACTTGCCTCTTCGGGGGGGGCTCCAATAGAGCAAAGCTTAGATTACAATTGATTTCTAGGACAAATTTTAAAATGCTTCTACATTTTTATATATTACTTTATATCCCCTAATAAAATTCTAGAGAATGAACTTTCTAGTAATCCCTCTTACAATAATTGTGTTCACACTACTACACAGGTTTTATTTACTAGTGATGGACTCCATATATAGAAATACATAGTAATATATCTACTTAGGGGGTTAGGGAGGCTAGAAACCAAAAAATTTCTCTCTATTAATCTAATACACAAATATAAATATCCCCTCTTAAAATATTTGGGGGTTAAAGGTGGTATAGGATAAAGTCTAACTAAAATGTCTTACTTCGCAATGTTGTTTCCATTTTTTTGTGAATTTTTTTTATTCTTGTAACTCACTTAAAATGTAAAAGTATGATCCCATTAGGATCATTTTGTAACTTGAGAAATTATTAAATGCAACATGGGAGTTTTAAAATTCCTTGAATTGACTAAGATAATTACAATTACAAATACAACAATTTGTTTCTCTAAAATTGCAGATTATACTTCATTAGATTCTAGCCAAAATTGTCATCTTGGAATTATCTCCCAAATCCACTCAATTCTTGTCGTTGAGACACCCTCTGTTCATCCTGAACTCCAATCTATACTCTTCCTACACCATATTGTTTTCACTACTTTCCAGGGAATTCCCCCTTCCCGTGGTTCCCATGATCACTCAATTCCTCTCGTACCAGGAAGTCTTCCTCCCAATGTTCTCCCTTATCATCATCCCTTTGTCGAGAAGATTGAAATTGAGAAAAAAATTCAAAAATTTCTTGAAGCAGTTGTTATCCATCCTATTACCAACCCCTATTCTTCTCTCGTGGTCATCATGCTCAATAAAGAAGGCACTTGATGCATGTGTCCTAATTTTTGGGCCCTCAACAAACTCACCATCAAAGAAAAATTTCCCATTCCTGTCATCGATGATCTCTTGGATGAATTGAGTGGTTCTCAGTACTTCACCAAACATGATCTCCATTCTAGATACCACCATATCTATATGAAAGAGGAAGACATTCGGCTACATTTAGAACTCATGAGGGTCATTATGAGTTCTTGGTAATGCCCTTTGGCTTGTGTAACGTTCCCTCCACTTTCCAAAGTATCATGAATCATTTCTTTTGTCCTTTTCTCCATCATTTTGTCTTAGTTTTATTTGATGATATTCTCATCTATAGTAAAACTTGGACTTCACATCTCGCTCATGTGGATCAAGTTTTCCATCTACTCTCTAAGGAATCAATTTTCCTCAAACAATCTAAATGTTCCTTTGGATCTTCGAAAGTGGATTATGTAGGACATATTGTTAGCAAGGATGGTGTATGAGTGGTTCCTAAGAAAATTGAAGCTATGCAGGAATGGCCTCACCCTAAAATTCTTAATATGTTGTGTGGTTTTCTAGGTTTAATGGGCTATTTTCACAAGTTTGTTAAGAATTATGGAAAACATTGCAACACCTCTCACCACTCTCCTTAAAAAGAATGCTCTCACTTGGAATCCAATAACTGATCAGTCATTCCATGCTTTGAAAGAAGCTATGTGCACAACTCCTGTCCTGGAACTTCTCGACTTCACCGAGACTTTTTTCCTGGAATGTAATGCTTCAGCAAAAAGAATTGGGATAGTCATCGAGAAAGATGGAATGCCTTTGGCCTTCACTAGAAAACAAATTTTGGAGAGATATTTGGGCCAATCAATCTATTAAAAGGAAATGTTGGTGATTATACATGTCGTGTATATCTGGCATCCTTATCTATTGGGAAAATTCTTCTAAATTAAAATTGATCACCAGAGCCTCAATTTTTTTGTGGAACAACGAATTTCATCCAAGGAGAAATAGAAATCGGTGACCAAGCTATTTGGATATGATTATGAGATCATTTAAAATAAGGGAAAATAAAATGTGGTGGATGATTCTCTTTCTAGGAAGTATGAAGAAGAAGTGTCCCTCTTTTCCCTCTCCTTCATTGTACCGGATTGGCTCCCAGATGTTTGCTAGGAATGGCTACAAGACCCCAAAATTTCTTGCCTAATCCAACACTTGCAACACCATTATCCAACTTCTCCAGGGTACTCTTGGAACAATGAAGAGATTCACTACAAATTTCGTATGTATTTAAGAAAATAGTCGTAACTTAAATCAACGATGCTTTCTGAGCTTCGTGTTTCACCCACATTTGGGCATTCATGGTTTTCCATAACCTATGAATGAGGCAAACATTCTTTTTTTCTGGGATGGTATGAAAATATGATGTTCGTACCTTTGTGGATGAATGTGATTTATTTCAATGCAACAAGGGAGAAATGGTCAAAGCTCCATACACACTCCAACCACTTCAGATTTTCCTTGTTATTTGGAGGGATATTTCTATGGATTTCATTGTTGGCTTACCAAAAAAGGGTAATAAGTCAATCATTATGGTGGTAGTTGATCGTCTTTCCAAATATTCTCATTTATGTGCTCTTCAACACCCATTCACTACATCCATAGTGGCTCAAATTTTGATGGATAATATCTTCAAACTGCATGGCATGACTCATTCTATTGTCTCTGATCGAGATCCAACTTTCACCGACAATTTTTGGCAAGAATTTTTCAGACTCCAGGGAACCTAGTTGCATCTCAGAAATGCATGTCATCCTTAGACTAATGGAAAAACTGAAGTTGTCAACAAGTGTTTGGAAGTTCATTTTCCATGTTTTGCATCTGACATACAAAACCAATGGGCTCTGTGGTTACCCCTAGCTAAATGGTGGTACAACACATCTTTCCATACAACTACTCACATGAGTCCTTTTGGAGCAGTATACAGACAAAATCCACTGTCATTTCTTTCATACATGCCAGGTGTCTCGAAGGTTCAGGAGGTTGACAAAAATATTACAGTTCAAGAGGCCATTCTTTGTACCCTCAAAGCAAATTTGGTCATGGCTCAGAATCACATGAAGCAATAAGAAGATCAAGGTCGCTCTGAACATCTATTTTATG
The DNA here is from genome assembly GCA_009831015.1 of Picea engelmannii. Taxonomy (NCBI): domain Eukaryota; kingdom Viridiplantae; phylum Streptophyta; class Pinopsida; order Pinales; family Pinaceae; genus Picea; species Picea engelmannii. The sequence goes on along the minus strand of ML784084.1, from coordinate 74,993 downwards.
AGGTGGACGAGGTGTTCCTTGATTTGCAACCTTATAAGAAGACTTCACTCAAAGATTAACACTGTTAGAAACATGCTCCCAAATTTTATGGTCCTTATACAATTCTCAAGCAAGTGGGGCCCGTGGCCTACCAGTTAGCTCCGCCCAGTCATTCTAAGCTCCATCTTGTTTTTCATGTTTCATGCTTAATGAAAGTTATTAGAACTAAGTGCCAAACACAAACTAGTCTCCCTGAGTTGGATGAAGAAGGTACCATTTGGTTTCATCCATGGGAATTCTTGGACCTGCACAAGCGTTGTCTCCACTAGCGTGCCATCAAGGAAGTGTTAGTTCAGTGGAATTATACAACTCCATAAGATGACACCTAAGATTCGACCACCATTCTGGAACAATTTCTTCATCTTAAGAATTGAGTACAAGGATGTTCTTCAAGGTGGAGGGCATTTTAGGGATGACCTAACCCCCTTAACCCTTGAATAGGTAGAGTAATATATTTTCCATGTAATAAAAGATGAAAATAGTTAATAAGTCCTATTTAATAAATGTGAATAAGTCAATGTAAGAAGACCTAATAGAAGCTTCCACATATAGAAAGAGATTCCTCTAAAATGTTCTTTAGAATATAGAATTAGTATAAATAAGAGTAGGAGGCATGATAAATCCTTTTCTTGAGAGTTATTGTAATATAGAATTGCTCTTTTGGAGGTCGCCTCCTCAAAGAGGAAAGTGAACATTTCTTTATATCAGTAAAGGTATAATTTTTTTTTGTGGTCCTTTACAATTTTGTTGTTCCACTAGTATTTTTAGTAGTGTTTATGTTTTATGCTTAATATAATACATTTGGTACCTAACAGAATGCCCCACAAACCTTTCCCAGCTCCAACAAGATTTACCCCGCAAGATCAAGAAAAAATGAAATGAAAATGACATTAGGTTTTCACTTCGCGAATGTAAAGATAGTGCAACTCAAAAAGTCAATTTTGTGCCATTATTTTTTCACATCCATCACTAAATTGTGTCAATTTTGCATCTATTTATGAAGCAAAATACAATGCAAAAATGTGGCACAAAGATAATGCATTTCAGAGAAAACGTCTTTAAAATAGTCTTAATAGCATTGTTTGATGCAAAGTTGTGATGCTAGAGGCTTGTATTGTAGTAGTGAGCTTACAACTAGGAATGCAATCTTGATATGGAATAAGGGAGCATGGAACAAGGAATATAATGTAGAAATTTATTTCTATGGATTATAAATTTCCTAATTATAAATAAACAAATACTAGGAACATAAACTTGAAGAAACAACTTTAAAGTATTCAAAACACAACATATTACACTATAGGGAAAATTCACATAAACAAGAAAATTCAAAATAAGTTTATCTTAACTCGTCTCAAGCGGTCTCTACAATGCTTGTCAATCCTATTCACTCATATAGGGATCATCATGTGCCCCTATTTTTCTTAGCCACATGCCTACTCTCCCTCCATCACAACATGAATCACACATACTCAAGAAGAAAAAAACAACTATCCTAACTAATGATTAGTGTGACACAAACCCACGTTACCATGTGGGGATAGAGATTGGAACTTTTCAGCTCTGTAAAGCAATCAATATTGTTTTTACAAATTCAACATAGAGAAAACCAAGCTCAAATATTTAGTAAACTTCAAAAAATTATATGAAATAGATTCGGGTATATAATATATATACCCGCGTGATAATATGTGCACCATAAATTTGACCCTTTAACTCTGAATGCTTGATTATTCTCATAACTATATTAAAGTGTTATGTGTAACATATAAATTCTACCACTACCTTTAAATGTCTCCCTGTCACTCATAAAACAATTTATCAACCATGTAGTGTGGGTGTGATGAGGGTCGATAACAATAGGGTTTTTGGTGAGATATATGAAAGTGTTATGTGTAACATATAAATTCTACCACTACCTTTTAATGTCTCTCTGTTACTAATAATTTTTTTTATCAACCATGTAGTGTGGGTGTGATGAGGGTCAAGAACACTACGGTTTTTGGTGAGGGTTTTAGCGATGGTGCAGCAGCAGTTGGGACTAAAGGAAGTGCCTTGATTGTTTATGGTGGAACATTTGGTAAGATTTTGCATCCTTGGTCCCAATCTGAATGTTTCCTTGAGGTATGGGATGGTGGCAAGATCATTGACCTCCCTACATTATAGAAGGTTATGTGATTCTTTTGGATAGGGTTCTATACGTTTTTTTTTCTTAACAGGGTTATCGGTAGTCAACCTGAAGGGACACATCCATTTGGACACAATTGGACGTGCCTAACTTTGGCGGATCCATAAAATTGAACCCACGACCTCATGATAGAGGGCCAACAGATTGGCAATGGGGATACAACCAACTGGGATACCCGACGAGGCTATATAAGGTTCTATATAAGTTTTGGTCGAGATTCGTCTCTTCCGAGGATGAAACATTCCCTTACATGTGTTATGGGGTTGTGTTTTTATTGGAAGGTTTAAACTCTCTTTTCGAAAATAAGGATTTTTCTCATTCATCTTCAAGAGTATGGAATATTAGAATTTGTATTTATAGAAGGATCTTTGTTACTTTGAGGATATGGGTTTGGTTTTCCTTCGTTGGACATAATGCCTTGATTTCTCAATGGATTTCCAAGATTTACAACTTTTATGGGTAATACCTTGATTTATCAATGGATTTCCAAGATTTGCAACTTTTATGGGTGCATTTAGTTAGCTTTCCTCCTCATCTTGTCTATACAAAGGTTATGTTGGCGATTCAAGATTCTACTAGGGAGCTTTAGTTAGCTTCTCCATAAACTCTTGATAAGGATGGTGTGCCTTGGATTCTCATTTTTATGCCTACAAATGGGGTCTTCTATATTCATGTTCAAGCAGAGGCAAGCAAAAAAAAAATAGAGTATGAACAGACACAATAATAGAGCCCTTAAGCTCTCCTTTACATTGACATAGAAAAATGAAATCAAAATACATGAGATGAAATATTTCTCTAGAACTCTCCATCCTTCACCTACCTAAGAAACGAAACTTCACCTATCTTTTCTATGCAATTAATATGCCTATCTATCTATCTATTTTAGTCAAACAAGCAAAAAGGGAGAAATTACGTCTTTCAACACTCCCCCTTAATTTCGACCATTACAAAAATCAGCACAAACAATGCCTAAGTGTTGTCTCTAAAATTCAAAAGTTTTTATTTCCAATGGTTTGGTGAAGTTATTTGTTAATTGTTCTTTCGAACCACAAAAATGTATCATGATTCTACCATCGTTAACAAGATCAGGAATGAAATGATAGTGAGTGTCCATGTGTTTACTCTTGTGGTGAAACACATGATTCTTTGATAATGCAATTCCCGAACTGTTGTCACAAAATATACGAGTTGAATCCTTCTCTTCATGTGAAATATAGCTAAGGATCCTTCTCAACCACACTACATGATAAGATACTAAAATTCCTGCTGAAGAAATTGTGATGATGGGTTGTTTATTTGAAGCCCGTGAAATTAAACATGTAACCCAAAAAAAATCATAAACATAAGTACTTTTCCTATCATCAACGCTACATGCAAAATCACTATCTATATATCCAATAAGTGAATCATCTTTGAATTGGAATACCAAATTCCATAATCTGTTGTACCTGCAATATAGCTCAGAATTCTTTTTCCAACTTTCTAATGAGAGATTTGAGGATATTCCATAAATATTGAAATTTATCTCACTACATACATAATATTTGTCCTAATAGTTGTATAAGGGTACATGAGGCTACCTACAAGCCTCTTATACAGACTATAATCAATTGATGTTCCTTCATCTTGCATACTTAGTTTTGTACCTGTTGCAATTGGTGTATCTGTTGGCTTGCATTTGTTCATTTTGAGCCTTTTCAAAATATCTATGGCATATTTTCACTTACAAATAAAAATTCCCTTTCAGATTGGTCAATTTCAATTCCCAGAAAATATTTCATAAGACTAGATTAGTCATCTCAAATTCACTTTGCATGGCTGCTTTGAATTCATTCAACAAAAAAATCATGTATAAATCATGTCATCAACATAGAGACAAACTATCAAAATATTACCTTTTTGATCTCTTTTGGTGTAAAGTGTGGGTTAATTGTTGCTCCTATTGAACTCATTGTTGAGAAAATAGGAATTAATGCAATTGTACCAAGCTCTTGGAGATTGCTTCAAACCGTACAATGCTTTCTTCAATTTGTACACTTTGTACTCTTTACCTTTAATATAAAATATTGGTGTTTGATCCACATAAAATTCTTCCTGTAAAATGCCATTTAGAAATGTTGATTTAACGTTCATTTGATAGAATGACAATTTGTTTTGAGATGCAACTGCCAAAACTGCTCTAACAGTATCCAAATGTGCTACTGGAGAAAAGGTTTCACCATAGTCAGTAGTGGGTTGTTGAGCAAACCCTTTTGCTACAAGTCTCACCTTTTTCTCTTCTACTTTTCCTTTCTTATTGAATTTTGTCTTGTACACCCATTTAACTCAAATCTTGGTTTTACATGTAGGAATATCCACAAGATCCCATGTGTCTTTTCTTTCAATTGCTTCAATTTCTTCATTTATTGCATCAACCCATTTTTCTTCTTTGACTACTTATTCAAAGTATATTGGTTGATAGGATAACATAGAAAAGTTTACTTGTTGATCCACATCATCATTTTCCTCATAAATTTCTCTCAAGCTTCTTATTTTCTGATTCCTCAAATTTTCTATAGTGGGATTTGAATCATTGAAGAATATGAACTATGCTCTGTTTTTTCTCCTTGGACTTGTACTTGCAATATTGGAAGTCTTGGTGGAGAATCTTGTTGTCCTGTAGATTCCACTTTCTTATCTTCTTGTATAGAAGGAATATGATCTACAATCATTTCACTTGTTTGGTTATCCCAAGATTTATCTTATTGTAATTTCACATCTCTTCTTACTATCAACTTCTTGGTAATAGGATTATACAACCTGCATGCTTTAGATTGTTCACTATATCCAACAAATATGCATTTTTCACTTCTATCATCAAGCTTTCTCCTCAACTCTTCAGGAACATTTGCATAAGCCACACAACCAAAAACTTTAAAATGAGAAACACTTGATTTAATACCACTCCATGCTTCTTGAGGGACTTGTTTTTCCAAAATTCTAGTTGGTGACAAATTAAAAATATACATTGAGAATGTCACTGCTTCAATCCAGTATTCATTTGACAAATTCTTGGCCTTCAACATGCTTCTAGCCATATTCATTATTTTTTTATTCTTCCTTTCAACTACTCCATTATGTTGTGGAGTGTATCTTGTGGTAAATTGTCTCTTGACCCCATGTTTCCTGCAATATGATGTAAATTATTTGGATTCATACTCACCTCCTCGATCTGATCTGAATACTTTGATTTATTTGTCATTATGTTTCTCTATCAAATACTTAAATTCTCTGAATATTTCAAATGTCTCTGATTTTTTCTTGAGAAAATAAACTCAAGCTTTCCTGCTAAAATCATCAATGAATGTTAGAAAATAAAATCTTCCTCCTATTGACTGAGTTTTCATTGGACCACAAAGGCCTGTATGCACTAGCTCGATATGTTCTTTTTCTCTGTAGGAAGCATTGAAAAAACTATTCCTTCGGTGTTTCGCTAAAATAAAACTCTCACAGGAATTTTTATGTTCAATTGTAATGGGAAAACCTTTGACCATAGATTTATTCTGTAAATAATGAGACTAATAAATGGAAAATGGCCATATCTAAGATTCCACAACCAAGCCTCATCTGAGATTGACACATTTTGTGCATATGACTGTGACAAATTTACATTTCTCAATATCAAAGGAAACATACTATTTTTGGTCATTTGTATTGTAGCTATGATTTTCTTACTCGGTGGTTTGTCCAAGATTGTACACTTGGAAGCTTCAAAAATGACTCTATAGCCATGTTCATTCATCTATCATACACTCATTAGATTATGTCTAAGACCAGGTACGTAATAAACATCATGTATAAATTTCTTTTCATCTTGCTTGGTCAATACAAAAATTAAACCCTTACCTAAAATTTTCTTTTGATAATCATCTTCCAATTTAATTTGAGATGTGACAGAGCTATCTAAACTAGTAATCAAATCTTTGTTACCTGTCATATGATTGTTGCAACCACTATCCAACAACCAGAGATCATGATTTTTTCTTGCTTCTTCTGTGACTTGATATGAGAAGAACATTGATTCAGCTCAGTGTTGGTAACATTTTCTCTGCCCCTATTCAAATTTGCTTACTTCTTTCTGCATTCACTTTCGTAGTGACCAATTTTCTTGCAATAATTGTTGTGAGTGAGAAATCCCTCTATGGACTAGCACTTGGGGTTTAATTATGCATGCAGAAAAGACCTAAAGATTTCTACTTTCTACCGTCGTCCCAAACCTAATCCCCATTATTCTTAACCAAATACATAGTTGAGAAGATCAAGTGAGCATACCTTATTTCGGGCGTTTGATGTAGATCCTTCCTCATGCTTGATCACTTTTTGATTGTAGATATCCTCCCAAGGCTGACCTGCATTCACACAAAACAAACAATAAACTCCACATGCATTTGATATATAGATTAATGGGTTAGAGATTCAATAAACAAGTATGCAATAAACCATGAAAACCTCATATGGTGGGACGGGAAAAGTATTTCTTTATTATTAACTTCAAAAAATCAACTTACAATGATGAAGCTAGCCACTGCTCCATGAACCTGGTCCTGGGCTCCTCTTCAACTATCCTCCAACTTCTTTTCCCTATCTTTCTCTTTGCACAAGGATGGCTAAAGGGTTGGGACAAAGGGAATGCACAATCGGGTATAGTTTCTTTACTATGATTCTCCTCTTCCAAATGGGACCCCTAACCCTTGTTTTATAGGGTAGAAGAAGCTAGGTATTTGGACGAACCCTCAGCCATGTATGGCCAGAAGGTTTAGTTAACTCACCCAAAGTTGTGTGTTCCGTCGACAACTTTCCTTTTTCGTGCTTTTGTAGGTACACATGGGTTGTTTTGGGTCAGCTAGTGTGTACATGTGTGCAGTAATAGAGTAGGGCATGTGGGCCTTTATAAAAAGTGTTTTTAAGAAGAGTTGTTCAGCAGTGCTTTGGCAAAGAAGGAATCTGAGATGGCCTAATGCCAGGTAAGCATGTCTGGTGCAAATTTGCACCAGACCTTAGGAAGTTGTTCTTGCTACATAGAGCATGTGTGAGGTCAAAAGAGAATCTGATGGTCGAAACACATTAACAATATTTACGTATGTGCCGAACAAGTGAGCCTAGGGACCAGAAATTGGGAGGCGTCGTCTGCAAAAATAACAATTGTCTCACCGAGGCAGGCATACCCATGCTCGGGATAAAATAAAATCATGGCTACCAATCAAATACACTATAGATCCATGTCATATAACTATATAAAGTGTATCCACAAACAATACACAGCGGAGCTGCATCTCGAAATCAAAAAGATATACATGTAGAGTATCCATCTTCTTAGAAAATGATAAGGCCTGATGGTTGGAGATGAGGTCTTCAGAGTTCGAGCAACAACTTCAAAATCTTCAAAACTTGGGTAGAAGTGTACTATGAGTGTACGACTTCACTACCCAGAGGTCTTTGATGGCTCGTCAGTCATGGACTAGAGAATATTGATGATCAGACTGCAGGCTTCACTGATTTCGAACAAAGACTTGATTGGATGTTCAAGATGGCCAGGTATGAGGGAAAGAGACAAGCTGCAGAGGGGCCAACTCAGGAAGCATGGCATTAACATAAGTTTACGAAGAAGGAGGCAACACAAACTCTCCAAATGTTTGGAAGAATAACCAAATGGAGGAGGACACAACTCTATGTAGCGAGAACAACTTACTAAGGTCTTATTAAATCCCAGAGTTTGATGAACAAATAGACAGATGTGCTTTATCCAAGGGCGACTTATTGTGCTGCTAATAAAGAAAATACTTTTCCCTTCCTCTTTTTCGGGTATATTTGATTTTTTTGTCTTTTTCAATGATTTTGGAAAAAAGAATGAAAGAATGTTACATGACAATGGAGGAACGAGTGTTACAAACATACAAGTTCAAGGCACAAGGACAAGACTGATGTTCAAAACAATGACACTTGGGAAAACTCCTCTAGGGGCCAAATGTGTCAAGATGCAGAGGAAAAGTGCTACAAGGCTTGCATATAAGGTATGCTTCAGATGGTTCATTTGAGAGCAACATGGAGCCGACATTTAGACCAAAGATGTAGGTATGCAAAAGCGGTTAACAAAACACATAATGGTAACATCCTTCGATGTAAGTTTAACGAGCCTAGAGAAGGTAATCTCGGTGGTTTTTCATATTTAGAGAGTCTGAAAAAACGTAAAAGGAGACTCCATTGGGGTACCTTTTTCGAAGGTAGTCTAGTCGGTTTGAAAAAGGGGTAAACTAGCACCGACAAGATGTCTATTCAAAACCATTTTAACGAGTGTGATAAAGACAAGATCACTCAGCCATTTTTTCATTTTTAAGGAGACTGAAAAAAGCTTAACTATGGACTTCGTTAGGAATGTTCTTCTAGAATAGTTTAACGAGTGTGAAAGAATAAGGTCACTCGACGATCTTTTAAATTTTAGAGAGTCTGAAAAGAGATTAACTATCGACTCTGTGGGGGTTCCTTTTTTGTAAATTTAGTCCCTCAGGCCCGAAAAGGGGTTAAAATGATACCTGAGAGTACTCTTCTAGAGAACTGAAGTTCCATAGAGTATACCTTTGTTTGTATAGTTGAACGTCTAGACTGAAAAAGGGGTAAACTACCACCGGACAGACGTGACTTCAAATTTCAGTTTAACGAGCTTGAAAGGCCACAAGATCGCTCGGTGATCTTTTTATGTTTAGAGGGTCTGAAAAGGGCTTAAAAGAAGACCCATTGTGTGTTTTGGGAGTCCCGAGGGTGAGGTCAAGAGTGAAAAGGAATCATGCAAATGAGGCTCAAACTCATAATCCGGAAAAAACAACAAGGACTCTCGAGACTACAGTGATTAGTGACAGCATGGACACCATAATGCAACCAGGATCTACCTAGGGCATCCATGTTCCGGTAAGCTCTACCACCAACTCACGACACTTATAAAGAAGAAATGATGGTTCTGTGTCACAACCTGATGGGATCGATCCTATGGAAAATGAAAAAAGATAACGAGATACAAAAGTCAGGGTAGAAAACTAAACTACATGCTCAAGTTGATCATCTGAAATTTTTCCACGGATCGTCAAAAGTTACCCAAAACTCCAAAAAATTGTCCCGATACCCGATCATACCCCTCCAATGCAACTCCTGAATCACTCTAAATGGTTTTTTTTTAAAAGAAAATGATAAGGGGGGCCAAAAAAGTGACAAAAAGAGGTCAAAAAGTCTATAAATAGAAGCTCACAGCTCATTATCACCATTGCTGATTTGGAAATTGACTCTGGAGCCAAAAAAAACCCTTTGATAAAAGTGGTGATTCTGGGAGCTACAATGGACGAAATGACCATCTGTTTGGACCAAGTAAGTACAAACTCTCTTATCTTGCAATTTAAATCTTTATTTTTGCTCTGGGTTCCATGTTTTGGGGGGGCGTCGACCTTCAAAAGGTCGTCCCTAGGTCCACACGGGTTGTCTTAGGACAAGTCACATGTACATTCAGGCAGAGTAAAAACTGCACGCATGTACACGCGACTGTTAGCATTACAGCCCACGTGGACCCCCTTATTGAATGAAAAAAGTTTAAAAAACAAGGGTTAACCCTCTTAAACCTTGGTGTTTTGCAGGATGTATGTTCACTGGAGAGAAAGAGAGCATGAGGAGGTTAGTGAGTTGGTCGGGGAAGACCCCAATGTTGTGGCTGCCTTGATGTAATGTGGGTTGCTCAAGTTCTTCTTATGTCCTTTTATGCGGGCACAACTTAGGCTACTGAATGCCTTGGTTGATTATTGGCATCCAGATGCAAAGGCATTTATGTTAGAGGGGTAGTCACTGGTTCCCACGATAGAGGATATATATTTTTTGACTGGCCTCTCCAGGAGAGGGGAACCACTCAACTTCTGGAAATTTCCTTCGGGGCCGCATAACATAGCTGAATTGATAGGAATTTACTGTGAGGCTGGTACATACTGCTCGAGCTCATAGGTGCCCATAAGAAAGATTATTGACTTATCGCTGCAGGTGATTGTGTTTCTTATTGGGCGGATTATAGGTTCTAGGGCTCTACATTAGGCATCTCATGCATAGATGAACTGTGCAGTCCAGTGCTTAAATTCACAAATATTTGACTGGAGCACAACATTGTTAGATTGTATGAAGAGGCAGTTGACAGATTTTCGGTCGAAGACATAGAGGAACTTCGAGTTTGGGACCATTCTATGCTCTTTATTCTTTGAAGGAGTTTCGAGCTTCAGCCCTCGAGTAGTGGTACGAGGACATCAGGACTCTCTTCCTGCAGTTTGTAGATGGGCAGTGTTACTGCCACGACAGGGTGGTGGAACGACCAATGAGTCCTTCGACGATGATTTCTTTTCTTGGTTTTCACGACAGATCCCAGTCATAGAGGATTACCCTTATGCTGGGATTGATTTTTTTATTTTTTTTTGTGAAACATATGTAATTTTTATGTTGCTTTTGTTATATATCATTTTTTTTATACCAGAGTATTTGACGGATATGTGTTTTTTGTGTGCAGATGTGGGACCAGTGTGACCTGCGGACTATGCAAGGAACATGCTTCATCCTCGGCCAGGGGCCGCAACTGCCACCGCAGGGGGACCAGTAGCAGCAAGAGATATTCCAGCCAGGGAGGCTGAGAGGGTGTTGAGATGAGTCGAGCGGAACTTTACTACGCTCACTCACACAGTCCCTATGGAAGAGATTGAGGATTTGCCACCATCTATGCAGCCTCATGTAGTGGGGGCACCACGGATGTGGGTCCGATTATTTTGGCATTTGGAAAATGTTGTTGATCAGTACAACAGGGCCCACAGGCCCTGACCTTAGTTAGACTTTTCACGTGTCGAGAGCACTACTTGTATATATTTTTTGAGGGCATAAGCCCCATGACTCGTTATTGGTCATATTTTTGAGGCGCTTGCATCCACCTATGTACTCTGGTTACTATGATGTTATATATGGATTTTTATGTCTTTTTGTGTCTTATGGATCATTTTTGAAAAAAGTGTATTTACATGTTTATGTGTATGTCCTTTCATATGTGTGCAAGATGCCAATCTAAAATTTGATTAGCTAGAGTATCTGTAATTTGGTTTAATCTCCTAGGAACATGAAAATATGTAATATAATCAAAGCTTCGTTCTAAGAGACATACCCTAAGGAATTGTCAGTGTAAAGTCGGATCATGAACATGGTAGACTCTATTTAACTGAGACACAACCAGTTGAGCGTTGAGATAGACCCGGAGATGAGAGATACCAAATGACAAGGCGTCCCGAAGAAACTCAATAACTGCACTATACTCGGTGACATTATTTGTGGTGTCACCTAAGAATATACCTCTGGAAGATAATAACTATCCTCAAGGTGAAAAAATTACCCAAGCTGCGGAGGCAAGCCTCCAAGTGTGCCAGCTAGCACCGTCTGCATACCCAATGAACACCTCGGATTCACTTGACATCTGCCACAGTGACGAAAGATAACATCAAAATGACACGTCCATAGCATTAAAAGAAACTAGAAAGTAATAGTACAAATACTATACATATGTTACAAAAAGTTACCCATGGTGACCTGCCTATGAGTAATACTTCTTGAGGTAGAGTCCATTTCTAAGCTCTGCCAAAGTATTCCCTTCAAAGTAAACCAGATGATAAGCACCCTTTTTTAGAACCTCTTTTATGATGAAAGTTCTGAACCACATGGGTTTGAATTTTCTTTCCCCCAGGGGGTTCTTATCTTGGTCATAGACCAGGACAAGGTCACCTTCAGTGAAAATCCGAGGATGAATGGACCTACCATACTGACACTTGACTTTATGTTTGTGAGCCTCGTTTCCCAGGGCCGCATCATGACGCTGCTCATTAATCTACTCAAGGTATAATAACTGCTCTTCAAGTGGAGAAGTGTCTGACAATAATTATACTGCCAAATTTAGGGACGAAATCTGACATTTGATAGGCAAGACTACTTCCAGCCCGTAAAAAAGTTGAAAAGCTGAGAAACTAGTTGCAGTCCTAACAGACATTCGATAAGCCCATAATGCCAAGTATAATATCAAATTCCAATTTGACTTGGTTGAGTTGATCGTTCGTTGTAGGATGGTCTTAAGAGATTTATTCACAGCTTCCACTTGACCATTTTCTTGGGGTTAGTAGGGTGACAAATGTTCTTGCCGTAACCCAAGATTTGATGTTAACTCGGTCATCATCTGGTTCTGAAAGTGACTGCCATGGTCAGTGACAATCTCCCTCAGGACATCGAACCTTGCTATTATCTGGTTGAATAAAAAGAGAGTTGCAGTCTCTCCATCATATTTAAACGTTGGCATAGATTCAACCCACTTCGTGAAGTAGTCTATGGCTACGATGATGTAACAATGTCCCCTTGCTGAAGGAGGGTTGCATGAAGTGTAATCAATCCCCCACTTGGTGAAGGGACCAACTGTAATGATAGGAAACATGGGAGCAAGATGTGCCCTCATCTTTCGAGAGAAGATATGGCACGGGTGGCACTTCTTGACCGATTCGATACAATCTTTGATTAGTTTCTGTCACATACCCACTACAGCATAATAAATTTTTCATTCTTCCTGAAGGGATAGAATCCCCGAATTCCTACAGGGGCCTAGCGCAGGCTAGCTCTTCCCTTTTACACCTCCATGTGATCATTGGTTATGACCACAGGCCAAGCTAAGAGGCACCTTTCACATTTCGTGACTCAGTGATGCAAGAGAGTCAAATCTTTCGACTCTTCAAACCCCGAAATGCTAAAATGTCGAACCCTGAAAGGGCTGGCGAGTGACAAGTTCCCCGCTTGGGTCTTGTCCACATGACCTTGTTCCATGACCACGTTCTTAATCGACACGGCACTTATCAGCTTTTCACGATTTGAGGAATCGCGATGCAATGTCTCTTCCTCTCTCTTTCAAATCCCCGAAACTCTGAAATCTCTAAAGTTCCCTTCCAAAGGGAGATCAATGGCTATAAGCCTCCCATGATCCAATGGTTTGGATCTTTTCATGATTTCATGGATCAAGAGTCCTAACTCTCTTACTCTTTATAACCCTGGTAGCCGAAATACCAAAAAATCTCTGCTAAGAGATCAACGGTCCATGTCCCTCTTGAACCAATGACTACGATCCAACTGGATCGACAACCCACAGCCTTTCGAGGTTTTAGAATTAACAATTTCACGATTCCGTTACAAACAACACGTATCCATGATTTCACACACCCACTCCAACAATACGTCTCGCTTCACAACTTCAGGAGTTTCAATACAAAGCTCCCCGGTTCCATGTCCTCAGAACTTCCAAAATCCCAAACTCCGGTATGCCGAAACCTGTTGCTATTCTGTGACCGGACACTACTCAATAAAATGATTTTGGGATTTCACGTTTCGAGACATCGCGAATCATGTTTCTCCAAATCCTTGTCCTCTCGTACTCCCGATATCCGAAGTACCGAAGTACTGACTCCCAAAATTTTGGTCCTCCTTATCTTGAGTGAGATCAATAGCTCAAAGCCTTTCCTGATCCAACGGCTCAGATTATTTTAGGGTTTTATGGCTCAACAGTTAAGAACTCTTACCTCTTGTTTTCTCAGTAACCGAATTACCAAAATCTACTTTCGGGGATTTCCACGAAACCTCCACTGCATGCATCTTTTGGGACTTCGGGGTTTGCGATTTCACGAATCCACCGTGACCAAACTCTTGGTCCTTCAACCTCCCAGTATCTGAAACCCCAATGGGTTCAGATCTCTGCCACATGTCCTCTGAAATGGACGGTCCTAATCTATTCGTTGCTTTGCGTAACAGGAGTTTGAAACTCTTGGCACTAATACCACAACCTCCTCTACATCCCAAACTCTGAATACCCGAAATACCGAAATCCGATGGCTCCACTCCTGTATCGGGATTTCACAAACTGGGAGTTCATGATGCAGAGACTCCATGATTTTAGTCCTCAACCTTCCGGTATCCAAAACCCCGATGGGTTCAGATCTCTGCCACGTGTCCTCTAAAATGGATGGTCCTGATCTTTTCGGGACTTTGACAAGTCCTCACCTTTTCGTATGCGAGGCTTAAACCTTGTGCAGCTTCTCCTGGATTCGATGACTATCGGCTATCCACGCGAGATCTGACGGTAGGTGTAGCTCCTCCCTAAGCTCAGGCTTTCTTCCTTTTCCTTGGAAGATTTCAAAGTCTTAAAGGTCTCAGCCTTCGATCTTCTACTGCAAGCCAGTTATTGGGTGTCGCCAGTACTTACGAAAAGTGTTGTCCCTCCTGAGCTTTCTCACCTATGAAGGAATTAAGAGATTTGTGCTCTTTCTCCTGGGCTTGACTCTTAGAAGAGTCTTTCGTGCACCCCTTACACTCATTCATCAAGTCTAGGACTTGAGTGAGTCTCGGTCTCTACTTGCCTCGCAGGGAGCATGTGCATAACTACACTACCTCTTCTGAACTTAACAGAAATCATCCTCCAAGGGACTCTAGATGACTAGGAAGGTTGGCATCTATACATGAGACTATGCCTAAGGTCGATGAACTCACAGTTCGTGGCTCTAACTCAAGCCGCCACAGGACACAAGCAGTTACGAGTACCAATCATGTCCTATCCATATAATCTCTTATTGGCCTAATTTTACAGCCAAGCAGTAAGGAAAGAGACACAGTATATCCATTCAGAAATCAATCACAATTCCTGAAACATACACAGTATAACCAAATTCATGCCCAGTTACAACTAAATTACACAAAGTAAGAAAATACTTATCTATTACAGGTTCCTACCAACCAACTGACTGTGGGTGTTTGTCCTTCCACCTGACCATAGGCTCAGAGGAATTCATTCTTATCACTCTGGCCACCCCCGTGCCAAGCCATGATATCACCAGGGAGTTCTCATAGTTCTCGAGGGTTCTCTCTATGTTTCAGCTTCGGTTTGGGTCTTGTTTTCTACAACTTGGAGCTTCCTCACTCGGTTGTGGCCCCAACGAGGTTTCTCAGATGCTCCTCGGCATCAAGCTCATAGCCTTCTATTCATGATTCATTGGAGAGCTTCACGCTTCTCCCTTGTGAGCTTCTGCCCTCCTCATCTGGTGTCGGGTGTCTGGCGTCTCCTCTCCCGTGTGTGTGTGTCCCTCTTACCTTGGGAGGTTTTTGCCGACCTATCCTATTCCTTCTGTCAGAAGGAAGCTCAGGTCTGCAGGTCCTTGTGGTACTTCAAACTAACAACCCAGGTTTCCATTCATGGGGGTGGTTGGTGATTCAACCACCGGTCCTTTCTTCATTGACTAATTTTATTTTCCTTGGGATTCGAAGGAGGTTTGTCATCCTTATCAAGGGAGGTTTAGGGTTATTTTATATATGAACCCTCTGTTATGGTTTTCACATTCTTCCTCTAGTGATATCATGGCCATTACTTTCAAGGCTTCAACCCCACAATCAGTTATTGGCAACTTACACAATAATACATTTACATTTTTCTCATGCATTAGCATGGTAATTCCTATTCTATGATTAATTACAAATTGGGGGAAACAGGGGTGTTACAATTCCCTCCCCCTTAAAGGAACATCGTCCTCGATGTTCTTTCTCAAAACACATGTGATGCCTTTCTCATTCAGCCACTTCAGAAGTCTTGACCTTCATCCTCGGTCGGGTCCTCTTTCAAAATCTTAGTCTTCGTCACCTGCCTTCAATAATTCTTGGACAACAAGCACATTAATCACAATTTTGTGCGAAAACATCTTACTGTTGTTCAAAATTCAAAAGGAAAATTTCATATTCTAGCATAGTACTTATCTGTGAAGTTTGTGGATCTGTATCCACATGGTAGTTTTTGTTATCCATGCTCATCGCTTCCCTTGACGTACCCATTGGGTGCATGATTCCAATTGAATAGTTCACAAGAGCTATCATGATTTTAGCTTCCTTTCCAAGGTTTTTCCGCACAGGAAACTACCCACTGTGTGCATGATCCCAATAGTTTACAAGAATTATTAAGGTCTCCTCTTCCTTGTGGTCACTCATCCTCCAGGCCCAGGCTCATGCATCCCCTTCACTGTTATACAGTCCCTTGGGCGATCCATCTTGCCCTGCCGAGGTTTTCTCGCACAGGAAAATCTTAGAGACTCTATCGAGTCTTATAGTCGAGGCGTCCCTCAGAATTTCTCTACCGAGGCGTCCGTCCAGCTTGTGTTACCTCAACATAATTTATTTCAGGCGATCATGACCTATCACAGGGTTCTCATGGCTCAACAGTAGCCCTTTTTCATCATCTTTAGCTTTGGAAGCCTTCATCTGTTCCTTTTTGGACATGTCTTTTCTTCCCACCTGTACCACAGGTATATAAAATTCATGAGACATCATTATAAATTTTAACTTTCCGAATTTTATTGCAAAACTGTCACCCACAGATTTTCCAAACTTGCGACTTGTTTTTCATATTTGTTCCACACAGGAACCAGATTCATAATTATGGGAATTTCCTTCCCATAACGGTTTGGCTCAACGGGCAATTGGCCTTCCTTATGGGATTACAATGCTGCCATATCCAGGACTCCTCCTTCCATCCCTTGCAGTTTGGCTCAGCAGGCAATCGGTCTTCCTTATGGACTTACAACACTACCATATCCAAGACTCTTTGCTTCCTGCAATTCATTCTTTACACAGCCAAACAATTGTTAGTTTCATTTCAACATACCAAACTTTTCAAAATGTAGTTCAACATTTAAAAAGGGTTTTAACAATTGTGCCAATATCCATGACCACATTCATACCCAATACATTCTTGCATTGTTTTTCGAGTTCGTCACACTTTATGACCGGTTCTTGGCAATGGGGTGTTGGAAGTTAACCAACCTTTTCCTCATATGGTTTATTCATTTTCTTTCATTCTTACCATAGGACCATGCTGCCGGCTATAGGTCGATCACGATCCCAAATCAAATACACATGAACTCAAAATTTTCACATGTATGCCTTTATGCATTCCTTGATTGTCAATGCATTCATAACATATCAATTCATGAATTCTTCCAATGGTTATAAATGGTGTTTACTACCAGAGGTTCATACCTCCATTATTCAAGTTCTTCGTCCTGAGTCATACCTTACTTGGGTATCCAAGGCATACCATGGCCTTTCAAAATTCATGCATAACACTAAGACAATAAAATATTTCAGAAGGGGTTCCTACCAAATCCCTTCATACCTTGTGCCACACATGCGCGGATATCTTTAAACCGGTTCTTGGCTGCTAGCACCCTCTTTCTTATTTTTACCTCATCACCAGTGCTTTATTGGGGCTTTTACAACCCTGTCAACAACCTTTCACTCGTAGCCTTCTCCTGGTCATTCTCTGTTTGAGGTTGCCCATCATTGGCAATGGTCTTCCTCAATAGCTCCAATTTATTTCTATACACAACATGCATCATTATAGACACAATTGCATTAGTCATAATATTAAACCTAATGCGTGTATCATAACATTCGAATTCATAAACATCCTTAAATGTTTCCACAAGTGCAGCACAATAGTTCTCAATTGTTTTCACAGTATTACAACCATCATTACTATGGTGTCAAAACATTTTCATTCATAATTGTACTAGCTTTCTCATCCCATAGAAAACATAATGCACAACAAGGAAAGAAATGAGGGCTCTCCCTTTCTTCAAACTCTTTCTACATTGCCTGGGGATTTTCATCCCAGTCGAGTTATATCTAAGGTCTCACTACCTGTTCTTAATCACAGCTTCAACCCAGCCTCATCATTTAAACGTACTCGTTTATTAATTTAACCATACTTAGGGGATTTACTTGCCTCTTACCAACTATACTGGTTTCCACAACTTCTCTTTTCTGAGCAGCCTTGGTTAGGCCTCACCCTAACCCTTTTTGGGATACTGCAACATGATTTAATAGAAACTCTTTTCTCATAATGAATCATGAACATGTGCATCCTACACACTTCCATTCATTTATCAGAATGGTCAATATTAAGTTGTTAGTCTTCTATTAATTACATAATTCTTTCAAAATGTAATCCAGGATTCTTATATATGGACAGGCCTTGCAGCCCATTGTCCAACCTTCAACAATTATTAGGGTTGTGACTCTGTTCTTCTGACAAAGTCCTTACACAGTTCCTCCACTGGGAACTCCTTCGGCATGAAACTTCCTAGTTGCATATCCATCACTATCTGTGATGGCCTCAAGCTCGAATTAGCTTCATCTTGTTAATAAGCATTCGTTAAGGGACATAGAAATACCTTTCTGGTATGTATTCCAGATTATGCATCAACACATGTTCTAGGTTTTTTCTAACTTACATCCATGATTTACTTAGCTATACTCATAATCGTAAGCCTGTGTGTAGTTGCCATAGGTATATTTTACAGCCCACCTACATCTTTACTATTAAGATCAGTCAATTCGGATTCATTCACAATCCTTCTCATGTGATGCTCAAAGGCGTAATCATTTGTCTCTTATTATGACAAGAGATAATATTTGGGCATTTACCCTTTTATCTAATTATATTGGTACTTCTGGAGGAAATGGAACACATTCCCCTCAGGCTATTATTTGGAACAGAACTTTCATGACTCCCCAGAATGGAGTTAGCTATGCCTCCATAGTATTCATTTAATCTAGACAAAAGCGATACTTGCTTCACGTTTCACTCATCAGGGCAATCATATTGGGCCTCTAATATAATTATACTCTTACATCATACATGTGTATTACTTGCACGTTTAATATCATTCATACCTTACCGGTATTAATACCAGGATTCCTATTATGAAGCTTCATAATGCATTAAACTCACGCACTCAAGTACAATTGAACACAACTAAGTATTCATCATGCTAGTTCATGCCTTTTCCTCACGCGACCACCGATAGTGACCACGATTCGAACAAAAAGGTGCTTCGCATTTCGCGATTTCAGGATTCCTGTTGCAAGGAACACTGGTTCCTCGATCCCTGAAATCCGAAAACCTGAAAGACAGAATCTAAGGTTTTCTCGGCTCTTTTATTCCCATGACCCTTCACTCGGAACCTAGGGTCAACTCCCAGACATGTGTTGGGATCCCGCGTTTCGACAAATCCGTGGACAATGCTCCACCGTTTCCCAAACTTCTTATCCATGCAGGTCCTACAACCTGGATTCCACAGTACAGATCTCTCTGCCAATCAACGGTCCTAATCAAATCCTGGCTTTCCACCTTTCAGGATTTGGCAGAGTCCTTACCCCTTAACTCCTGATTTTGAATCCCCGAAAGTGTATGCGTCAGATCCACGATCCATCGCCTATCTCGATCCAACGGCTCAGGTTGGATGTCGGGATTTCGTGACATGTGAGTCCTCAAAACTCTACCCATTGACTTCTAAACCTATGAATCCTGAAGATCTGATTACAATGGATCTACGGTTCAGGTCATCCACTATCCAACAACCTTGATTGAATCAGTGATTTACCTGACACAACTTTGGAAAGTCTACACTTGTATTTTCCCAATAGACAAAACCTCGAAGCTCTAGATCAACGGCTCTCGTTGATTCCAATCTAATGGATACTATTCCTCCTAAGATTTTTAGTTACTTACAGGATAAATCTCGTAGTCATAACTCATACAGATGCTACCCTTTCTTTATGGGAACAACCAACAAGGGTCACTCTTGGGAATTAGCAACAGTCCCCAAGGACTCCTCTTAATCTTTCTTAGACAGATTATCCTTGTTGTCGATTCTAACCATTATAGGTCAGGAAATTTGACCCTACATATTTTCATCAGTCCTCTCAATCCTGAGAAGTTATATGCTCAGGGTTTAGTCTTTTAATAATGCAATAATTATAACTTTCTAAGGATCCTACTAGTCCTTACCAAATTTCCTAAATCATGAAGGGGTTCTTCATTTGGGGTCTTAATTCTTACCTAACCAGCCATCTCAATTGCAAGAGACTCTACCTGCTTTAGTAGGTAGCCATCGTCACACTTGTAATAGGACAACTCAGTTCATGTCCCTTGTCTTGCTTGTGCAACTTCATAGCACAATTCATTCCACCTCTGTTAGTCACACTCAGTTCTTATCAATAATATTGATCAGTGCATCTTTACTCCTATGGGAGTAGTTATCATTTTAACAGAGGGGTTAAAGAAATTCCCAAATTACAGTTCCATTCTGTCGTCCTTCCCCTTAAAGGGGAAATGCAGATAACAACATCTCCTTACACGGCTCGTACATGAGCCCAAGCAGGCCAAGTGTTGTAACCATGCTCTGATACCAATTTGTCACATACCCACTACGGCATAATAATTTTTTCATTCTTCCTCAAGGGATAGAATCCCCGAATTCCTACGGGGGCCTAGTGCAATCTAGCTCTTCCCTTATCCACCTCCATGTGATCGTTGGTTATGACCACAGGCCAAGCCAAGAGGTGCCTTTCGCATTTCATGACTCAACGATGCAAGAGAGTCAAGTCTTTCGACTCTTCAAACCCCGAAATGCCAAAATGTCGAACCCCGAAAGGGCTGGTGAGTGACAAGCTCCCCACTTGGGTCTTGTCCACATGACCCTGTTCCGTGAACACACGTTTAATCAATAAGGCACTTACAGGATTTTCGTGATTCAGGGAATCGTGATGCAATGTCTCTTCCTCTCCCTTTCAAATCCCCGAAACTCCAAAATCTCTGAAGTTCCCTTCCAAAGGGAGATCAACGGCTGTAAGCCTCCCCTAATCTGACGGTTTGGATCTTTTTGTGATTTCATGGATCAAGAGTCCCAACTCTATTACTATTTATAACCCCGATAGACAAAATTCCAAAATATCTCTGCTGAGAGATCAACGGTCCATGTCCCTCTTGAACCAACGGCTACGATCCAACTGGATCGACGGCCCACAACCTTTCGGGGTTTCAGAATTCATAATTTCATGATTCTGTTACAAACAACACTTATCCATGATTTCACACACCCACTCCAACAATACGTCGTGTTTCATGACTTCGGGAGTTTCAATACAAAGCGCCCGAGTTCCTTTTCCTCAGAACTTCCGAAATCCTGAACCCCGGTATGCCGAAACCTTTTGTTGTTCCGTGACCTGACACTACTCCATAAAACGCTTTTGGGATTTCGCGTTTCGGGAGTTCACGAATCCTGTTGCTCCAAATCCTTGTCCTCTCGTACTCCCGGTATCCAAAGTACCGAAGTACAGACTACTGAAATTCCAGTCCTCCTTCTCCTGATCAAGATCAACAGCTCAAAGCCTCTCCTGATCCAATGGCTCAGATTCTTTCAGGGTTTTATGGGTCAAGAGTTCATAACTCTTAACTCTTGTTTTCCAAGTAACCGAATTAGCAAAATCTCCTTTCGTGGATTTCCCCGAAACCTCCACCATGTGCATCTTTCGGGACTTCGGGGCTTGTGATTTCGCAAATCCACCATGACCAAACTCTTGGTCCTTCAACCTCCCGGTATCTAAAACCCCGATGGGTTCGGATCTCTACCATGTGTCCTCTGAAATGGGCGGTCCTGATCTTTTTGTTGCTTTGCGTACCGGGAGTTTGAAGCTCTTGGCACCAAGACCACAACCTCCTCTACATCCCAAACTCCGAATAGCCGAAATACCAAAATCCGATGGCTCCACTCCTGTATCGGGATTTCGTGAACCGGGAGTTCGCGATGCAGTGACTCCATGATTTTAGTCCTCAACCTTTTGGTATCTGAAACCCTAATGGGTTTGGATCTCTACCACATGTTCTCTGAAATGGACGGTCTTGTTCTTTTCGGGACTTTGACGAGTCCTCACCTTTGTATATGTGAGGCTTAAACCTTGTGCAACCTCTCCTGGATCCGATGACTATCGGCTATCCACACGAGATCTTAAGGTAGCTGTAGCTCCTCCCAGAGCTCATGATTTCTTCCTTTTCCTTGGAAGATTTCAAAGTCTTAAAGGTCTCAGCCTTCGATCTTCTACTGCAAGCCAGCTATTGGGTGTCTTCAGTACTTACGAAAAGTGTTGTCCCTCCTGAGATTTCTCACCTATGAAGGAATTAAGAGCTTTGCACTCTTTCTCCTGGGATTGACTCTTAGAAGAGTCTTTTGTGCACCACTTGCGCTCATTCGTCAAGTCTAGGACTTAAGTGAGTCTCGGTCTCTACTTGCCTTGTAGGGAGCCTGTGCATAACTACACTACCTCTCCTGAACTTAACATAAATCATCCTCCAAGGGACTCTAGATGACTAGGAAGGTTGGCATGTGTACATGAGACTATGCCTAAGGTCGACGAACTCACAGTTCGTGGCTCTAACTCAAGCCGCCATAGGACACAAGCACTTACGAGTACCAATCATGTCCTATCCATATAATCTCTTACTGGCCTAATTTTACAGCCAATAAGTAAGGAAAAAGACACAGTATATCCATTCAGAAATCAAGCACAATTCCCAAAACATACACAGTATAACCAAATTCATGCCCAGTTATAGCTAAATTACACAGAGTAAGAAAATGCTTATCTATTACAGGTTGTCGTCAACCAACTGACTTTGGGTGTTCGTCCTTCCACCCAACCATAGGCTCAGAGGCATTCATTCTTATCACTCTGGCCACCCCCGTGCCAAGCCATTATATCACCAGGGAGTTCTCACAGTTCTCGAGGGTTCTCTCTCTATTTCAGCTTCTATTTGGGTCCTGTTTTCTGCAACTCGAAGCTTCCTCACTCGGTTGTGGCCTCGATGAGGTTTTTCAAATGCTCCTCGGCATCAAGCTCGCGGCCTTCTGTTCGTGATTCATTGGAGAGCTTCACACTTCTCCCTTGTGAGATTATGCCCTCCTCGTCTGGTGTCGGGTGTCTGGCATCTCCTCTCCTGTGTGTGCGTGTCCCTCTTAACTTGGGAGGTTTTTTCCGACCTATCCTATTCCTTTTGTCAGAAGGAAGCTCAGGTCTGCAGGTCCCTATGGTACTTCGAACTGACAGCCCAGGTTTCCATTCATGGGGTTGGTTGGTGATTCAACCACCGATCCTTTCTTCATTAACTGATTTTCTTTTCCTTGGGATTCGAAGGAGGTTTGTCATCCTTATAAAGGGAGGTTTAGGTTTATTTGATATATGAACCCTCTCTTATGGTTTTCACATTCTTCCTCTAGTGATACCATGGCCAGTACTTTCAAGGCTTCAACCCCACAGTCAGTTATTGGCAACTCAAACAATAATACATTTACATTTTCCTCATGAATTAGCATGGTAATTCATATTCTATGATTAATTACAAATTGGGGGAAACAGGGGTGTTACAATTCCCTCCCCCTTAAAGGAACACCATCCTCGATGTTCTTTCTCAAAACACCTGTGATGCCTTTCTCATTCAGCCACTTCAGAATTCTTGACCTTCATCCTCGGTCAGGTCCTCTTTCAGAATCTTAGTCTTCATCACCTGCCTTCAATAATTCTTGGACAACAAGCACATTAATCACAATTTTGTGCGAAAACATCTTACTGTTGTTCAAAATTCAAAAGGAAAATTTCATATTCTAGAACAGTACTTATCTGTGTAGTTTGTGGATCTGTATCCACATGGTAGTTTTTGTTATCCATGCTCATCGCTTCCCTTGACGTACCCATTGGGTGCATGATTCCAATTCAATAGTTCACAAGAGCTATCATGATTTTATCTTCCTTTCCAAGGTTTTTCCACACGGGAAACTACCCAATTTGTGCATGATCCCAATAGTTTACAAGAATTATTAAGGTCTCCTCTTCCTTGCGGTCAATCATCCTCCAGGCCCAGGCCCATGCATCCCCTTCACTATTATACAGTCCCTTGGGTGATCCATCTTGCCCTACCGAGGTTTTCTCGCATAGGAAAATCTTAGAGACTCTATCGAGTCTTACAGTTGAGGCATCCCTCAGACTTGCTCTGCCGAGGCATCCCTCTGGCTTGTGTTACCTCAACATAATTTATTTCAGGCGATCATGACTTATCACGGGGTTCTCATGGCTCAGTAGTAGCCCTTTTTCATCATCTTCAGCTTTGGCAGCCTTCATCTATTCCCTTTTGGACATGTATTTTCTTCCCACCTGTACCACAGGTATATAAAATTCATGAGACATCATTATAAATTTGAACTTTCCAAATTTTATTGCAAAACTGTCACCCACGGATTTTCCAAACTCATGACTTGTTTTTCATATTTGTTCCGCACATGACCTAGATTCATAATTATGGGAATTTCCTTCCCATAACGATTTGGCTCAAAGGGAAATTGGCCTTCTTTATGGGCTTACGATGCTGCCATATCCAGGACTCCTCCTTCCATCCCTTGCAGTTTAGCTCAACAGGAAATCGTTCTTCCTTATGGACTTACAAAACTGCCATATCCAAGACTCTTTGCTTCTGCAATTCATTCTTTACATAGCCAAACAATTGTTAGTTTCATTTCAACATACCAAACTTTTCAAAACGTAGTTCAACATTTAAAAAGGGTTTTAACAATTGTGCCAATATCCATGACCACATTCATACCCAATACATTCTTGCATTGTTTTTCGAGTTCGTCACACTTTATGACTGGTTCTTGGCCATCGGGTGTTGAAAGTTAACCAACTTTTTCCTCATATGGTTTATTCGTTTTCTTTCATTCTTACCATAGGACCATGCTGTCGGCTATAGGTCGTTCAAGATCCCAAATCAAATACACACGAACTCAAAATTTTCCCATGTATGACTTTACGCATTCCTTGATTGTCAATGCATTCATGACATATCAATTCATGAATTCTTCCAATGGTTATAAATGGTGTATACTACCATAGGTTCATACCTCCATTATTCAGGTTCTTCGTCAACGAACTCACAGTTCATGGCTCTAACTCAAGCCGCCACATGACACAAGCACTTACGAGTACCAATCATGTCCTATCCATATAATCTCTTACTGGCCTAATTTTACAGCCAAGCAGTAAGGTACACAGTATATCCATTCAAAAATCAAGCACAATTCCTGAAACATACACAGTATAACCAAATTCATGCCTAGTTACAGCTAAATTACACAGAGTAAGAAAATGCTTATCTATTACAGGTTGTCGCCAACCAACTGACTTTGGGTGTTCATCCTTCCACCTGACCATAGGCTCAGAGGAATTCATTATTAGCACTTTGGCCACCCCCGTGCCAAGCCATGATATCACCAGGGAGTTCTCATAGTTCTCGAGGGTTCTCTCTCTATTTCAGCTTCTGTTTGGGTCCTGTTTTCTGCAACTCAGAGCTTCCTCACTTAGTTGTGGCCTCAACGAGGTTTCTTAGATGCTCCTCAGCATCAAGCTCGTAGCCTTCTATTCATGATTCGTTGGAGAGCTTCGCGCTTCTCCCTTGTGAGCTTCTGCCCTCCTTGTCTGGTGACGGGTGTCTGGTGTCTCCTCTCTTGTGTGTGTGTGTCCCTCTTAACTTGGGAGGTTTTTTCCGACCTATCCTATTCCTTCTATCAGAAGTAAGATCAGGTCTATAGGTCCCTATGGTACTTCAAACTGATAGCCCAGGTTTCCATTCATGGGGGTGGTTGGTGATTCAACCACCGGTCCTTTCTTCATTGACTGATTTTCTTTTCCTTGGGATTCGAAGGAGGTTTGTCATCCTTATCAAGGAAGGTTTGGGGTTATTTGATATATGAACCCTCTCTTATGGTTTTCACATTCTTCCTCTAGTGATATCATGGCCAATACTTTCAAGGATTGACCCCCACAGTCAGTTATTGGCAACTCAAACAATAATACATTTACATTTTCCTCATGCATTAGCATGGTAATTCCTATTCTATGATTAATTAAAAATTGGGGGAAACAGGGGTGTTACAGTTTCGGCCAGAAGTAACCTGCTCATAGAATCTTTTGGGATGTTGCCAACCCAGACAAATGACCGCCACACGCTCCGGTATGGCAATCGTTAAGCACGATAAGTGCTTCTTCGTGAGTGAGACATCGGCATAGGATGCAGTTTACACCTCTCTGATACAATGTATCATCGAGTATGAGATAATTCTTAGCCTGATGGCATATGCGTCGACGCTCATCACGAGAAGCAGAGGTGGGGCACTTCAAAGTTTGGAGATAGATAAGTATATCTCCATACCAGGGATCCAAAGACGTGATCAAAAACATATCTCCTCTGATAGGTGACTCTTCGGGCATAAAATCACCTGACTCAATCGGAAGTTTCGAAATAAGTTCTGCGAAGACCAGTGACTTTTTGGATTTCGCTGAAATGAAATCTAAGTCAAACTCCTGGAGGACAACTATCCATCTACTAATCTTTCCACCTATTACCCGTTGTGTCAACATGTACTGGAATGGATTCACAACAGTAATGACGATGGTCTTGCGAAACAAAACATAATGACGTAACCATTGAAATCTTTGTTATAGTTAGGTGGCCGAAGCAAAGGGGCGGTCGTGAGGACATGTTTCAACGCATAGAAAGAGGGTTGGGTGGCATCATCCCAATGAAAAGGAATGTCTTTCTTCAGTAAGAGCATAAATCCCTTTGTGATCTCGGCATAGTTGGCGATGAAACATCTTAAAAAGTTCTCCTTGCCCTGTAGACTCTGAAGTTGAAGGATTGTGCATGAGGGAGGCAACTGAATTATTGCCTCAACCTTGAGAGGATCGACCATGATCCATGTTGTTGATACTATGAAACCTAACAAACGTCCTAATGTTACGCAAAAACTGCACTTGTTTGGATTCAAGCGAATCCGGAAGTAGCGACAACGATCAAAGATAAGTTGGAGGTGTGTGGGATGATCCGTTCTCTTGTGAGATCGAGATGCTAAATCATATAAATAGGCCTCGACTATATGCTTGAGGTCATGGAAAGAAAAAGACATGGCCCGCTAAAAGGTTTCTCCAGCATTTTTGAGACCAAAAGGCATCTTATGATACGCAAATGTACCCCATGGACAGATGAATGTCATTTTTTGTTGGTCTTCGGGTTTGATTTGTATTTGGTTATATCCCGAAAAACCATCCATGAAAGAGAAGGCCTTGCAACCCGCACATTCATCAATTATCTGGTCGATGAATGATGTGGGAAAATTATCTTTGGGACAGGCTTTGTTCAAATCACGGAAGTTTGTACATACACGAATCGTGCCTTGTTTTTTATTGACCGGTACAGGGTTTGACACCCATTGGGTCAAATGGATAGGATAGATAAAACTGGCTTTTAGCAGCTTCTCAACTTCAACCTTAATGGTTGTTGCTTTCCTGGGGTTAACTGGACGAAGCTTCTACCGGAAAAGCTTGGCATCTGGATAAGTTGTGATTTCATGTTCGACTATTTTTGGATCGATGCCTGGCATTTCCTCATAAGACCAGGCAAAAACATCGTGGAATGCTTTAAATAGATCTGTGTAGATTTGAATCTCTTCAAGGGAGCAGTCAGCTCGGATGAAAACATTCTCCACGATTCCAGGGGTTCTGGAGATATTGATCGGTATGGTTTCAGCAATGGTTTCTATATTACCCTCAGCATAGACCTCATGTGTAGCTAAGGAATTAATAGGACAAGAACTATCTCTAGTCATAGTCAAGGTGAATTCTCTAGCCTCGATTCTGCTTAACTCTGGGAGGAAGTATGATCTGTGATGAAGATCATCCCAGGGTTTGTCTGGACTAGTCATTGCTTCAATTATTGCTTCGCCAGAGGGCAAGACTAAGTCTAATGAATCGGTGTCAGTGAGAGAAGCCTGAGCCCAAATAGGCTCTATAAGTGGATCTAACTCTTGTGAAGGAGTTGGATCTGGGTTGGCTGAAGCTTGCTAGACTAAAGAGTATGCTACTCCAGCTATGGACAAGAGCATGGACATGCTCGGGTGCCCTGTCCCCTCCATCGTGGCCGATGGGGAAAGAAGTATCCACGGATCGGTGAAGTAAGTCGTGCGAAATGACGAAACTTGGAAAATATCAACCTTATGGTGGTCGGATATGAACTTGACATCGCCTTGAGGGGTCGGGTAATCAAAGGTGCCCATCAAAGATTGGCACAAACCCACCCCTACGTTGACTACGCCTGGTTGAGGATTATCAATCATCAGGACCACAGACACCCCTAATGAAGGGTCAGGTCTGGAGAAAGACAATTGATCAATGGTCACAATCTGGTCCTTGTGTGGAAACAAAAAGACCTGGAAAAATGTAGCAATGACTACTTGCATGGCATAATTCCAACTCCTTCCTAACAAGGGATTGTAGTCGAGGGATGTGTCGACTACTTCTACCTCGACGCAAATGGTCTTCCCTCCCAACTGCATGGGGAAAGAAGGAATGATACCATGTGTTCAGAGCGAACGACCATCAAAAGCAGTGAGAAGAGTAGGCGACAGAGACAAAACGGGTTGGCCAATGGCCTTCCAACATGCCAACGATATAACACATGTCGAGGTGCCCTCATCAACCACCATGCGGAAAATATTTCGAGTAAAAGTTTTCGTGGGGTGAGCTACTACTATCTTAAATGCTACGTGGTAAGGAAGACGAGGTTTTAAGTCGGTTGTATCTAGCATGATGGTACCCAGATTACAAGTCTCGGTAGATCCTAAAGTGGTTAACAAAGCTTTCCTCTAGGAAGGGAATCTTTGGAGGACCTCCAAAGCGGACATCGCACAAGCGGTTTGAGACAAATCCTCCACCACAGAATAGTTCTGGGCGGCCCTTGTGTTTGGGTTGTGAGAAGATTTTTTGAACATGACTTTTGGGATGCGTGCCATTGTTTCGCCCAAAGTCTTCTCAATCTATAGAGGAAGAGATGGTAGTTTGACTTCTTTGCCCTTCTCAGAAGTTCTTGGTTTACTGTAGTCATGCGCTCTAGTTGATATAAAAGCATCACCCTTCATCATATATACATTCATGGATGTGGGATTGTTCGAAGACGGAGATGGTCCTTGACTGCCCCCTTCCACGCTTGTAGAGGCTTGGGTTAGGTTTTGCCGATGCTAAAATGGATTGGTTAACACAACAGGTTGTTGCTGTGTCACAAAATTTTGGGCCTCTGCAAGCCGAGGACATTGGTGGGTCATGTGGTATTCCACGCACAGGTTGCACGGATACCTCGCCTTTCGCTTCTCAGTGTTTCCCCCGCCAGCATTATCAGTGGGTTTCTTATCCCCCTTACCCTTCTTTCATTATTTTTTATTTCCTTCAGGCTGTTGGGTGGCCTTTTGATTTGTCGATTACACTGTGTGTACATCCGACGTTTTAGTAGGGGGAGCAGCCAAAATAGTAGTTTGGCTGGCCACTGTGTGTTGTATAGACAATTGCTGCAATTTCTTCATCAATTTCTCAGTGGGCTTTGTTTTTGCTAAACCAACAATACCATCGGCATGTGGTCTAGCTCTCTGTCTGGTTTTATCAAGTATTGATCATGGCACATCTGGCAAGATCTCGTATAATAAACCAGACTGAGAATAGAAGAGCTCAAGCTGTTGAGCTCTCATGATGGCGTCTTCTTCGGAAAACACTCCTGATGTTGTGGCGTCTTTGGATAACTATGGGACCAAAGACTTAAGGAACCACTCGAGCAGGAATGATGGTGCGAATGGAACCTTAATTAAACTCTTCCAGCCTCTCCATTCTCGGATGTGATCATAGATATGGTCCGCTTTTTTCTGTGTGAAATTGGACATAAATTATGTGCCAGCGTCGTATCTCATAGGTAATTGGAAATGGTTTAGGAAGGCCATTGCCAATTCGCCGAAGGAAGAGTATCTTGAGTGGTCGAGCTCAATGTACCATTTCACGACACTCCCAATGAGAGTACGTTGAAACAATCACAACTGCACAGAGTCATTTTTCAACGAGTTAGATGAGCACCAAAGGTGGAAGGTAGTCACATGATTGCTTGGATCTTCCTTCGGCTTGGCTTCGAACTTTGGTATGTCCGAAGGAAACTTCGTCGGCATAGGGGGGCAATGTGGATCATGACAGATAGGGTCATTCAACAACCTTGTCAAGTCTGGCAAATGCAAGGTTGCCAGAAAAGGTAGTTTGGGTTGTTGGTGATAACCTGGGAAAAAGGGACCTGGAGTTTAACTGGCACCAGGTTGCCAGGAAAATTTCGGCTGCTCACTTGGGTTCTGGTAAAAACCATGGTCATGACCATCGTACGTATTCTGTGTGTGAGGAGACATCATTGACTGATTCCCAAAATATGAAGTAGATGGATGGGCATGAATTACATTCAGAGGACTTTGGGAAGGGTTGCCCCATGCTGATCCCATGGGGATAGGAATAGTACCTTATCTGGGGTTCCATTGACTATGGAAAGAATTGCCCCAGATTGGCATTCCTAATGAGGGAACGGATCCCTGCCAAGAATTCCAAGGCCTTGATGCGGAAGAAGTTCCTGGGTTTGCCCCCTGTGCAGGAATAGTACCCTGCATAGGAATAGGTTGTCCAAAATCGGGGTTGCCCCCAGTCGAGAAAGAAGCTGACGAGAAGGCGTTGTTACCAAACGCATTGAACAAAGAAAATGGAGTCGAACCTACCGACATATTATGCGAAGGCAGTCCTTGACTCCCTGCTCCAAATAAACTATGGTGTGCAGGTGGCCCGACGGATTGTTGATGCGTGCCACCAAGCGAAGGGGACAAAGGAGGTATATGACCTCCCCCATAAGAGAAAGCATTAAAAGGAGCTAAAGTGCCCCCCATGTGGCCTTGTAGAGGAGCATTAGAGCTCCCTGCCCCCATACCTAAAGTCTATGAAGTGGAGTAGGAAAGTACAGGAATTGTACCTGAGCTAGGCATCTCGTATGAGAACGGAGGGCCTGTCGCACTTGGTGGGAAAGGGGTTGTGTCCACGCCATAGACGGGATCAGAACACTATGCGAGGTAGAGGCGGTCGATACCATGGTGGCTCGGACCGGTGACAGTGGGTTAGGAGGTGGAAACTCTCCTGTGGTGAAAACTGTAGTGGGAATTGAAGAATTCCCATAGGGAGTGACAACATTTGTTTCCATTGCTGCGTGCGACACTGTCTAGCACTCATAAGCGTGAATCAGTAGGATGATGGGTGCCAAAAGATCAGTGGTTGGAGTTTCAGGTGGACCAAGAGATTTCGCTCCAAAGTCTAAAACGGTCGTTTCCGCCGGATGTTGGTCGGGCACAATTTCTTGTGACCCGGTCGCTTCAAAAGACCCTTGTTGGTCTAGCTTTTGCCTTAGTGGTGATGGGGGTGGATCCAGTGTACCCAGTGATAGGCCCAGAATCCTTTGTGACAGGCGGAGCTCGTGATCCTCAAATATGTGAGAAGATCAAAGACACTCTAGGGCTGTCTATTCATTCAAAAAACAAGACACTAAAAAAGTCCCTACAAGATAAAACAAGCAAACACTAAACTAATTGGAAGAACAATTACAACAACCAACACTAGATCAAATTACCAATGCAAGTGCAACTCGAACACAGAAGCACCCTCCAGGTATACTATGCAAAGCATGGCCCGATGTCTGTCCTAGGTACCGCGGTATACCCCCACAGTCACCTGTGTATGTCCCTAAAAAGATAGGCAACTAGGTTGCCAGTGCACGAACAGTCACCAGGCGGGTACAGTTGAAAATCGGGTAGACCACAATGAGCAGGGTATCGAGCCCAAAACCTGTCAAGGGTATCGAAAGAAATTGGTCCATAAGACAACTGAGGACCTCAAACAGATTCGAGACCCACGAAGCTCGATGGAAAATGCAATCGACGAAATCCCAAAACAAGCCCTTTATATGTGTTCTCCGCTACGATTGGTCCAGGTTTGGAGGGGTTATCTCCACTACCTTTATGCACACGACCTCGTGTTTATCCCCTGTGTTAGAGGGGGGTCCCAGATAAATTTCACGATATTGGACTTTGACACTCCTTAACTCAGACTCCAATGTTTGATTTTAATGACCTTGAAGAGTTTCCTCTCCAACCTAATTCAAGGCCCTAACCCTAAACTAGTTGGTTGACCCTGCAAACATAAGAAGTCTAATGAATTTTAGATTTAGTGTTACTTTTTATGGCTTGTCTTAAGTCAAAGGTTATGAAAGTGAAACTAGTGAGGTTTGAAAGACGAAAGCAAAATAAACAAAAAGATGGAAACAAAAACCTTTACTTCACTTAACTCTTAAACAACTTTTCAAACTTAAAATTTTTTCTAAGATCTTTGAACAACAAACTCAAAACAGGATTTCACTCGACTACGAGCTACTTATGATTTAAGTAAACCGTCAAGAACTTATGAAAGAAAAGACTTTTCCTTGGTTACTAATGCAAAACAACACTTTTTAACCAACAAAGAAATAAAAGTTTTTTATTTTTATTTGAATGCTCACAAAGTAAAAAGGAAAACTATCAACAAGTCAAAACCAAGAAAACTTTCTGGCCTAAGCGTAGATCGCAAAGAGTCACTTTAAAAAATCACACACAAGAAAATTAAAATTGGACTCTCACACTTGTCTAAAAACCCTATAAAAGAAAATTTTTGAGGAAAACTTCTAAATAAAAAAAGAAAGTTATTGCTATGATCAAACCTAAGTTACTGACCACTATGACAGAGACCCAAACCTGAGAGGTATAATTCTTGTCAAAAGAAAGGTTGATTGCCTTACCTTCAACAAAAATTCTCTCCACAAGCACACTACTGACAGTTCCACAACAAGTGTGTGCACGCGAGCTGTGTAAATTCAAAGCGTGTGTACACACGTGTTGGCCTTATACAGGCCGCATGTATATCTGAAACTCTAAGACAAATAAAAATCCAAGCAAGCCAGCCCAGGCAGAGACTAATGGTACTGAGAACCAGAATCTCTTGAAGACTCATACACTTACTTTAACAAAAAAAGAAAACAATTCAAGGAAAACTTCATAGAACAAACCAATCCAAGGTGAAACCTAAGCTATAGACTGCAAACAACAAGGACTAGACAGAGTTCCAGAAAACCCCTGAGAAGGACTAATTCTAATATGGAAGAGGATGACTGCCTCTTTAAAAGAATTTTTTTGGAATCATACACGCGACTGTCACCTCAGCTAGTGTGTACCTCTGTGGGTCTCGGAAAAAAAATACAGTCAAGCAAAGAAACCTAGATAATTGGTATGGAAGACCAGAATCTTTGTTAGCTCAGACTTTTGCAGAAACTTTAAAAACAGGAAAATGAAACCAGTTCTTAAAAATACCCGAAAATATTCTGAGGAACCCTAGAGATCTCCCCAATACGGTCGCCAATTCTGTTGTGAGTGGGAAATCTCTCTACGGACTAGCACTTAGGATTTAATTATGCATGCAAAAAAGACCTAAAGATTTCTACTTTCTACCGTCGTCCCAGACCTAATCCCCATTATTCTTAAGAAAATACATAGTCAAGAAGATCAACTGAGCATACCTTATTTCGGGCGTTTGATGTAGATCCTTCCTCACGCTTGATCGTTTTTTGATTGTAGCTCTCCTCCCAAGGATGACCTGCATTCACACAAAACAAACAAGAAACTCCACATGCATTTGATATATAGATTAATGGGTTAGAGATTCAATAAACAAGTATGCAATAAACCATGAAAACCTCATATGGTGGGACGAGAAAAGTATTTCTTTATTATTAACTTCAACAAATCAACTTACAATGATGAAGCCGGCCGCTGCTCCACGAACCTGGTCCTAGGATCCTCTTCAACCATCCTCCAACTTCTTTTCCCTATCTTTCTCTTTGCACAAGGATGGCTAAAGGGTTGGGACAAAGGGAATGCGCAATCGGGTATAGTTTCTTTACTATGATTCTCCTCTTCCAAATGGGACCCCTAACCCTTCTTTTATAGGCTAGAAGAAGCTAGGTATTTGGACGAACCCTCGGCCATGCATGGCCAGAAGGTTTAGTTAACTCACCCAAAGTTGTGTGTTCCATCAACAACTTTCCTTTTTTCGTGCTTTTGTAGGTACACGCGGGATGTTTTGGGTCAGCTAGCTTGTACACACGTGCAGTAATAGAGCAGGGCACGTGGGCCTTTATAAAAAGCGTTTTTAAGAAGAGTTGTTCAGCAGTGATTTGGCAAAGAAGGAATCTGAGATGGCTTGATGCCAGGTAAGCATGTCTGGGGAAAATTAGGGTTATAACAATAATAACAATGAATCATTGATTTGTCAATCCATCTTTATTGATTAAAATTTCTTCCTCTCCCCCTTTGGTTTTGAGAGTTCCTTTTTTTTTACTGTTCACTATGTTCTGAACATTCTGAAGTTGACCTCTCTCATGTTTGAAAGTGTCCTCTTCCTCATCTGGCTCTACTTCTATTCTCTCAACCTCTCCCTTTTCTTATGGAGGCTTGAGACTGAAATGCATTCTCCAAAGATCAGGTATTTCGAATAAACCTATTTCCATGGGTTAACAGAGATCCCATGAGTTCTTCAACTATGAGGGTTGATAGGTATTTCGACTCTTCTATGGAAACTATGACCATATTAAACTTATTGGGAAGGATACGAAGTACATTCTCAACAAATTTATGCTCTTGAATTTCTTCTCCATGAGTGCACAACTGATTCACGATGCTCGTGACGTGGGTCATGAAATGATCCACAGAATCAAAATCCTTCATCTGAAGATTTTCAAAGCGCTTCCTAAGCGTCTTGGAATTTTTTACTTTGTTTGTTCCTTGATAGGATATTTCGAGAGTATCCCATGCCTTCTTGGCATGATTTGTCATTGCGACTTTGGGGAAAATGTATTTCTCTAACCCTTGTTGAAAAAGCCACAAGGCTTTGTTGTCCTTCTTCCTGAGTTCTCCAAAATCATTTCTTTGTGCATTCATCATTTCTTGTAGATTTGATGGATCTGGTTCCTTGAACCCATTAACCCCTGCTTCGCAACAACTTTCAGACCCAAAATAATTTTTCATTTTTATGGACCATACATCATAATTCTTACCCATTAAGATTGGTCCTTGTGACAACGCCAGAGTTGATAGTCGACTCTCTCCTTTCTGACTTATATCTCGACTTAAATAATTTTTCCTCTATCAAAACAAACAAAACCCAGAGCTAAAGTCATCCTAGTCGCTTCTTGTGGAAACCCTCAGGGAAACCAGTCGAAGAAAATTTAATTTCTGAAGTGTGGGGCTTTGGTCGCAGCTTTGGTCATGACCTGTCCACTCTATGGGGGCAACCAACTTCTCCTAGTCACTCTGTGTGCACAGGCAAGGAGCAACCGACCTCAAAAACCTGATTTTTTGAAAGGTTTTTCCTCAAAAATCTATCTGTTTTAGTGAAACAAGTAAAGAGGAAGAAATTACACCATTCAACATTCTAGACCATATTTCTTTGATGTGTGAGGGTTTACTATGGCCTATCTAGATTATGAGAAGATTCTATTCCATTGTCATTTTTTTCATACTACTAACCATATGTTGCATGATTTCCCGAGACGGGATGTTCATACTAGAAGCATAGAGATGTTCTTGTTTATTCTTGAGTAGATCCTTTGGTATTTTTGAGAATTTTGTGGGTTTATGTTCTTCTTCGAAGGTCATTAGTGTTGTGAATACTTTTGTTGCTCATTCGGGTGGTGCATCTTCTGGTAAGGACTTTTGTTTTACTAAGTAGATGCTGCTAACTTTGATTCTCTTGTTTGTGACATGGGTTATTCTGATGCCAGGGACTGTTCATTTCCTTCTCTGCTTAACAGTCTCTATTCCCCATTTGGATGCAACTATCCACTTAAGCAAGATTTCATAATGAATATAATGAAACTAAAACGCTGCATATATCTTAGTGCATAAGAATATAGTTTTTTGAATTTTAATTACTTTATTTAGTGCTTAACAGTCTCTAATTCCCATTTGGATGCAACTATCCACTTAAGCAAGATTTCATAATGAATATAATGAAACTAAAACGCTGCATATATCTTAGTGCATAGGAATATAGTTTTTTGAATTTTAATTACTTTATTTAGAAACGAGTATCAATAATCTACAAGAAATTCACCCAAGTTTATTTTTCTTATTTGAAAATTTGATTTGTTTCTCGATCCAAAACAAATTAGGTCTTCGTTGAATTTTTTTATTTTGACATGGATATTTTCACAGTAAACATTGATTGTTGAATAATTGGTTAATAAGCGAATTTAAATTTATCAATTTATATTTTGCAGGTAAATTATTATAATATAGTTTGAAATCATTTCTATATAACAACATAATACAATCAAACTGATATTGTCAATGTAGTATAACACATGGCAAAACGATATATTTTTTAACCAAACCATTAATCCAGAACATAGAGACAGGGAACGCAGAAAAGTGTAACTGCAAAGCCATTATTATCAGATACCTTGATATGACAATTCATACATTGCAGTGTCTGTATACTGAAAGCAGAGATAATAAAGGACCTTCATATCATAGGTCATGCCGAATTTAATCACATTCCAGCTTTAACCTCTGATTATTGGTTGGATTTCCTCACATCGTCTGTTACAGATTCCCCCATGCATTTACGTTTACAATGCTGCAATGGCTATATTCTTCCTCTCATCAGCCTACGATATGAAAACAACAATATAAATATCAGAAAAACGAAGGGTTTTGATATGCAATATTTCAAATCGTTAGGTATTCCGTCTCCTGCCAACAAAAGAACAAGTGAAATTTACTTACATACTGCAAACAGTCCGAATATGAGGTTATTGGGTGGGGAACGTGAGGGCCACATAAGGCCAGAACTTCCAGTAGATTTTCGTTAAGCAGAACCTGCTTATCATTATCAGAGGCCTTGAAGCATTCACAAATGGCATATCTGGTAAGCTGGTGATCCCA
Source organism: Picea engelmannii (assembly GCA_009831015.1). Classification (NCBI taxonomy): domain Eukaryota; kingdom Viridiplantae; phylum Streptophyta; class Pinopsida; order Pinales; family Pinaceae; genus Picea; species Picea engelmannii. Next base: position 37,865 of record ML784084.1, on the reverse strand, counting down.
AATCCTGGTCTCCAGATTCTCCAGGCTCCTGCAACAAACCCTCTCGGCCTTCATAAAAAACGTTCCTGACTGTAGAGCAATATAGCACGATTCCAAGACGGACGATACCATCGTGCAATCATCCGCAGAAGAATGCACATGACCTGCAAATTGTGCCCATATGAACATCACTAAAACCGCCATGGCCGCCACCACCGTTCCTTTCTGAAGCACCATATCCTGGCACATTCAACCCTAATGAGCCATGACCTAATAAATACTGCTTTCGAGAAGAAACTCGGGACCCTTTAGTGGGGTGTGCTCGAGGATTCGGTTTCCAGCGATGCTTGAAATTAATAAACTTACAACTTTGGCTCAACTCTCTGCGGAAATATAGGACAGGTTGGCCCGTTGGAAATAGATATAGTTATAAATAAACCTATATAGTAGTTTGAATACGTTTTCGATGGAATAAATTAATAAATAAACCTCCATAGTAGTTTGAACACATTTCGATTGAATAAAGTAAAAGTC
>ML784084.1:0-16914 GCA_009831015.1 Picea engelmannii | reverse complement strand
CCTTTGGGCCTTTTATTTTTCCCATATTGATGAGCTTGTTCTTCTCTTGTGTCAGAGAGTTGATAAAGGCCTCAAGAGAGGGCATCATCTAGGTGGCTCCAGAGGTGAGCCTAACTGAAAGAAATGTGGATACAAACACTGAGTATTCCAGACCAAGTTTGGAGAGAATGGTAAGAACCATTTGTTTCTACTCCTTATATTTATCAACCTCACAAGACTTGAGTTGCGACAACAAATCCTTATATTTGGTAAAGAAATATTGGATATTGTTGAAGGTTTTTGGATCCAAAGTGAGAAATTACACCTCGATCATGTGTCCCCTTATTTCGTCCTATTTGATAAAAATACCTTCCATAGTGGTCCAGGATTCATTGGGGGTTTTACAAGAGGATATGTGAAAGAGGAGTTCAGGAGAAATGGGACTGCAAATAGTTCCAAATGCTTCATCCATTCGATTCAGATACTTGTATTTTTCTATGGATGATGTGGGTTTGGTCTCTATTTTCATGGTTAGCCTGTATAATCCTCTACCTTGAATATGCATTATCATCTTCTCCTTCCATGTAAATAAATTGTATGGTGTAAGAATGAATTATCTTGGAAAATATGTTTTTCCACTGTCTTCAATCTTCGGTACCTGCAAAAAGATTCTGGTGTGTATTTTTCCTATCAATGTGTTAGCTTTAATACCATGTAAATGTGTTGAACCTGCACATAAAAGATCTATATATAAAATGACATACACATTTTGCAGAGAAAATATGAGAAAAGAGAAGAAGGAGAGAAAGGATGGAAGAATTCTCATTAACCAAATGAATGAATGATAATTTACACATGATATACTTTGTATAACTCAACTAATGTGCACTAGAGGAGAAGCCAATGCACCATAGTGATGGTCTCGAGTGATATGGACACACACCAACAATTATGGGAGTAAACTACCACCTAGTCTAGTCTCTCAGGCAGTTATGGGAGTGAACTTCCAGCTAGTTTGAGTTAACTAGTCTCTTAGTCTTCAGTTAATTGACTGAAACAGAGTGAAGTGAGGAGGAGATTAGGGAATCATGATTAATGTGCTAGTCCGATGATGATACCAAGGACAATGTGCATTATATGGTGATGATCCCATGATGTATGGTGATGATCCCAATGTGGCATCTAGACTCCACTCAATTGATCAAACTGAAGTGTGAACTGAAGAGAATATTTTCCTAGAGGAATATTCTCCCTAGACTATAGGAGACTGAATAATGACTAGTAAACATAGGGAAAACCTTGGGAAAAATAATTCATAGGTGTGTGTGAAGTATCCCCAACAATGTACAATTGAGGTAAATTAGCAATATTCAGAGTACTATAAAATTCTTCTCAGAGCTATGAATTGAGAAATAAACAAGTCATTGGAAATATATTGGATGGGAGAATCCATATATTCATCCATAATTTTGAATTGAGTAGCAAAAGTCATAGGAAATCAAAAGGAATATGGCCAATGGACTTAAATATGCACAATTGAGTAGAAAGGGAAATTCAGGAAGCCATAATTTCTAGGTCATAGATACAAATGAATCTTGAGTATAGTCATTGGAAATATAGTTCATATGATAATATCATTAAGGTGTTATGAATATGAGAAATGTTATAATATTCTTCAGAAATTGAGTTGGTATAGGACCTAAATCCTCAATGAAGGATAATTTTACAAGAATGAGTGAGATTATAGAATAGAACCAAATCAACATTAAGGAGAAGATATGAAAATGAAAAGAGATCCTAGATGGATGAGGAATAAGGTAGGTTCATATCTTCAAAATGTGCATTGGTTTCTTTAGGAAGTTTCAAGAATAAGACATTTGGTTTTAGTGAGAAACAAGGAAGACTTACAATAAAACTTTTATTTGGAAAAATAATTCCATATGACAAATGTGCCTACAAAATGGGGATACTGAGAAAGAGAGAGATGATCCACAATTTATGATAATGCATGAGTAGTGGGTACACATGGAGCTACAAAACATGAAATTTGGAAGAATGGTTTATATAGCAGGTGAAAGAGTTTGAACTTGGTATCAAGGATGAGAGGACACAATCAAATAAATAGTGTTATGTCAAGTTTATTCACAAGATGAATAAAGTCCAGAAATAAATTAAAAAAAATTAAGATATGATCTAGGTTCAACCAAGTAAATGGAGAATCTGGGAAGATAGATTCTGCTAAAGATATACATAATGTATACATGGATATAATGTGCATCATCTCCAGGGATTAGTTATGCATTTTAGTAGTACTACCTCCATTGTTTTTATTAGAAGTGCGTAGTGGAAGCATGGTACACGTGTCATAACTTCATGGGTGAAGTAATGAAGGTGCATGTATGCTAAAGAGTGCCAACATATGCATGTATTTGAAGAACTTCTTTAGAAGGATGTAGTCATACTTCAAGGAAGGGTATTTCATAAATGGAAGAAGGATTATAATACTGATCAAAGTCCTTGAACATATTTAGATAATGGAAAAATGTACCATGAGGTATATTCCAACCTAATTGGAGTGTATTGTATGACTCAAGGAATAATGACAACAATAGGAGAGAATATTTTATGCATATAGAGTTAGTTGAGTGCACTTCAATAGTACTAAGTTCATTCCCATGGTGGAATGGGATGAAAATTCAAAAGGATTCAAGTAGGGAGGTGATTTTTTGAAGGGAAATCATTAAGAGACTCACGAAGAAGAAAATATTCATATGCTTCACTTTGTATGCAAAAGTAATGGCACTTGAAAATAACCCATCTCAAGTGGAAATGATCCATTGGTGATATTCTAGATGGATGGAAGTACCAATGGAGTTTACGAAGGTAGTTAAAGGTAACACTGACTACTTCAAGGTAGCCTATATGAAGCTGGAAAAAAAGACATTTGTGCAGCATTATAGTATGTTGGCATATTTCCTAAGGAAGTCAATTTTGAGGCCAATGGACTAAGGAAGGAACAAGGAATGGTGCAAAATATGGAAGGAGAAAGGAATGATGCAATAAACCATAAGTGCTAAAGATTTCAACAAATAAAGTTGGGTTAGATGGATATAGGAAGTATATGAATGTAGAATATTAATGCCATCATAGTATATGGATGGAAATGAAAAAGGTCCAAGTGGGATTTTGCTAGAAGGTGATTAGAGAAGTGAAAAATCATAGTTAGTGATTGCAGAAGAGAAAAAAAATACACAAGAGTCCAGTGAATATTTAAGGAAAACCAAGGAACATGAAAGGAAGATGGAAATGGAAAAGGAGGATGTTGAAATTGTTGTTAACAAAAATTAGAATGTGATTAGTTGAGAAATCACATGGAGCACAAGAATATTAGAATGCATATGCTTCCATAAGCATGCTCAAATAATTTCTTGGTGCATTTATACATGCAATAGTCCATGTGGAATTGTTCAAAGATACATATATATAACACGTTGTGTACTAAGATTAGTCTATTGTTATATATGAATATTAAAGTTGTCAGAAAGTTGGATTAGTTTGATGGATAATTGGTATGGATTGTTGGTTTTCATTGATGTCAACTATTGGAGAGTGATATTGTAGATTGATGTCAACCCTTGGAGAAAGTACGGTAGCAAATTCCAGTAGCACAAAGGTTTGGGTAATGGACCCAAGTTTGTTTGATGTAAATATGACTCATTATTTTCTTGTCATGGTTGATAATAAGTACAAATGGATGAACTCCAAAGTGGTCCCCTTATCATGAAATCCCTCACGGGAAAACGCTTTGCGGATTGAGTTATCCTAGAAGTATGGTTAGAGAACCCATTCTTATTTGTGGAATAATGAGACGAATTTCAATGATTTTTTTAGTGAAACTATCCTACATGGATAGTGCTTGTCATTCCATTTTCGGTGGTATGTGGAATGTCACATAACTCCTCACGGTTAGAGAGTTATGGCCATGAGAAGTTGGAGAACCCTGGTTTGGGTAATGGACACAAGTTTGTTTGATGGATAATGGTATGAGTTTTGATATCTTTTCAGGTAATACTATTCTATATGGATTTTACATGTCGTTACATTTCTGGAAGTATGTGGAATGTCACATAACTCCTCACAGTTTGAGAGTTATTGCCTTACGAAGTTGGAGGACCCTCATATGTCATCTAGAAGCCCCAAAAGGTCAAAGTAGTCAAAGTGGTTTAAGAGATTTTAAAAGGTAAATAAAAAAGTGAAGTGATGAGTGTATTATAATTCAAAGTGAATACAAAATAAATTATTTCAATAATAAATTTAATGGAGAAATTAGAAGTGGGTTAACCCTAAAATAAGGAAAGTGGGCAAAGTGACCTACAAGATGTTTTTAAGGAAGCTACTTGGAGAGTATAAATAAGAGGAAAGGCTCTCTCATTTTCGACACACTTGAACATATTGAATACATATAGGTGTATGAGGTAACCAAAGTAAATCTAAGATGAATTTATGAGGGAAGGTGAAGAAAAGAAGGCCATAATTCAAGGAAGGATAAAATATTTTGATGATGCTTTCTAAGGTATGTTATTTATAGGTCATCTCACCATTTTCGCAATAACTTTTTTTCTAGAATGATTCAGACTGTGAAATTTCTATTCCATTGAGGAAACCTATCCAAGTATATGTGGTAAAATATTCAGCATGTGGGTCGTTGTACTTTTGGAGTTGCACTCCATGGAAAATAGAGTTTGTGGCAGGTCCTGAAACTAGTCAAAAATAGGTGTCTCGGGTAAAAACGTCATAACTTATTCATAACAGATCCAAATTAAGTAAGACCAAATGTGTTGGTTAGATTAACGTTTGTAGTATGTTTTGTAACAGTTTCATATTGATTCAATAAATATTCCATTCTGTGCAAGCTCTACAAGGTCTCTCTCTAGAATAATCCAGAATTCAGCAAGGTATGCCATTTTTGCTATAACTCCTTTTCTGAGAGGTTCCAAGTAGTGAAACTTGGAGGAATTACATAAAACACACTGATGAACATTGTGTATGAGTATCAGATCTTTATTCATTACAGGTACAAAGTTATGATTATTTCAAGTTAGGGTTGTTGACTAATCCAAAACTAGTCATGTGAGACTAAAGAAAAGTTTGATGAAAATGCTAGTCTCTTGTTGTTAAAGTTAAGGAAGGTTTGCAGGAATGTGATCATATACACCAGGTCTATTACAAATTTATAAATCAGAATTGGATGATGAAATTGATGCAGGCATTTGGTTGAGGTACATGTTGGGTACATGGTTGAGACAAGTAGTTGATGAGTTGGCATATACATGAGGTGTATAGTTGATGATGTTGGTACATATTGATGAGTAGTTGATACATGATTGGTACATACTCGGTACATGGTTGGAGGAACTTGTTAGTAGTATTTTTGACACATGGTTTATGGATGATGTAGCATACTTGTATTATTAGAAGCACGTATTGATCTTGGTGGTGATTAGGAGTTGTTGTGTTATACTCAGTTGATGCACATCTTTGAGAGTTGTCTTGGTGATTGATATTGGTGAGTAGATCTGATTTGGTTGATAAAACTGATGAGACAGGTTGTTGTGATAGGTTGTTTGGACAAGTTATTGTGACATGTTGTTGTGACAGGTTATTTGTATAGGTTTGGTGCATGGTTGATGCACTTGTTCATGGTACAAGTTGAGGTATACGTTTGTGCATGGTTGATGCACCTGTTTATGGTACAGGTTGATTACAGGTTGTTTGGTACAAGTTGGTGCATGGTTGATGCACTTGTTTATGGTATAGGTTGGTTCATGGTTGATGCACTTGTTTATGGTACAGGTTGATTACAGGTTGAGGTACAATTTGATGCATGGTTGATGCATGGTTCAGGTTTATTGGTACAGGTTTACAATGGTATATATCACAGTGATAGTGTGACAATGGTTCCATCATTCTACTTCTACTTCAGGGCAGTTGGACAGGGCAAGGACAGGTGGTTGTATCCACCTTCTGATTGTAGCCAGAGAACATAGGGGGTTGTAGCCTCCTTCTAGTTGTAGACAAATAATGGGGAGTTGGAGCTTCCCTCAGGTTGTAGCCTGAGAAACTAGGGGGTTGGAGCCTCCTTCCAGTTGCATCTGAAAAACAAAGGAAGTTGGTTCTTCCAATGAATGTAATTCTTCAAGACATATAAGAAAAAGAATTATGTGGTTTTCTCCCGCTTTGGGTTTCCATGTAAAACACTGGTGTACTGTGTATGTGTATGATTGTTCATTTGTTCATTGCTTATTTACTCTACAGGTATTGGATGATAATGCTACATTGATATAACACTTGGATTATATGGTCGAAAATTATTAAATTTCTCTATTACTAATTCATCCCCCCCTCTCAGTAATCCAACAAAAGTTGCTAATGATGGTTGTTGTGCTAGGAAAGAGGAAGTTATTGCATAGCTAAAAGTATTGATGTTGTGGCATATGTAAGTCATCCATATGAAGGAAATAATAGGAATATGAAATGTTGAATAAGAGGTTGGTGAAGGAAGCATGGGAGCTTCTACAGATAGAAACAAATTAGGTAGCATCAAATCAATTAAATGATAGCTATGCATGTATGAATTTGATGTACTTATGTTGTGGAAATGTTGAAGGGTTTAGGTAAGAATCCACTCAGTCATAATTTATTTTATAAATTGATATTATTATATGATTTGAATTCATTAATGGGAATGATATTCCACTAGGTGTGGTAAAGGATAAAGGCCTGGGATATTTATAAAAGTTGTTTAGCTTTTGAATGCATTCATATGACATAATAACATGTCATAAATGTGTTGTTTATGAGGTAATAACCAAAGCAATTCAGGATATATATCCCTATTATCGAAATGAATTTCATTACAGGTATCCATGTTTGATGCCATGGAATGGTATGATATGAAAAGGCTATGGTGCCATACAGTTATCTTATGGTCTTCTTACTTATAATTGTTGTTTGGATTGAAACCTTTTCGCCAACACTAAAGAGCACCAAGGAATTATATTCTTGATGTTGTGTTTGGGTTGAAAATGAAGGAATCCAAATGGTTGAGAAAGAAATAGGAAGGATATGTATAATTTGTTGAGGCATGGACCAGACCTTCCACTCACCATGGAGAAATGAATTAACTAGCTATATGGTATTTGAAAGTCAATGCAAGGATGCATTGTGTAGACATGACCATGGGGTTTTGGCATATTGATTTATTTATTAGTAATGTTGATTGCATTATGAAAATCTTGGTAAGATGATAATGTGTGTAAATTATGATTGGTTAATTCCAATTAATAGATGGATTGATGGAAGTTATTGAGTTTTTAAGTGTACACAATTTTGGGATCACTTTGTGAGATTTTGTAATTGTTGTAATAAAAGTATATGGCGCATGATATACTCACAATTTGTTTGGATGAGTTCAAGTTAAGGGTATTGTAGGAAAAAATTGATCTCAAGTGTGACAATAGTGTAAGCCATGAGGAAGACCGATGTTGAGTGCTACAAGAGCCATGAAATTATGAGATAGAATCTGATACTTGGGGAAATTTGAATTTCCTTATAAAAACAATTTGAATTTCTAAGTGAAATTATTATGATGTTATCTTGTGATGAAGTTATGTGTGTGATATAAATGATATGGTGACTATTAAAGTTATAAGTCTTAGGAAGAAAGGATACTATTAGGACAATGGAACCTCATGATTGCACTAATGGAGCTCTAGTGATGAGTTGGAACTCTCCTTGCGTGTTAAATCCTTGATAAAATGGATCGTTGAAGGACTATGTAGCAATTAAGGGATGCCTAAGCCTAGAAGGGTGAGTGAAAAAAGGAAGATACAACTCAAGAATGCATATTGTATGGTGGATAGAATAATGAGGGTGTGTCAAAAGGAACAATGAGATGAATTTTTTCCCAAGGTAGCTCTGTGGAATAGAGAAAAAGACTTATAATTGAATACTAAATATATGAATCAAGCACTTGGAAAGAAGCGAAGAGAGAAGCAAAGCAAATATTATCAATTTGACCATGTATTATTTTTTTAATTATTTTATGTTTAGTTTCCAAAATTCTCTCTCATTTTCCTCATTTTCATTAGTAGAATCAACATCAGCGGAGACTTGATCTCATCCACATATTCACAAGAGTTGGCAATTCTATTCTTAGGGCCAAAATAAACCATACCAGGCCATATCTCTTTCAATTGTCGCGTAAATTTCTTAGTCTCCATATTAAACTTTCATTTTCTATTTTATTTAATTTATGGTATATTATTCATTGCAAGTCATATAATGGAGCTTTTAATTTTTTGAATCTACTTCCTCAAGACATATTCTTAAATTTAACAATTTGTTCACTTAACTTCATTACACCCATCCCCAACATTCTATTCAACATTTATCTTATCATATTGGCTCAGATACTTCACTACTCTCTTAACCAGCCAACACTCTCCAACTTTAGTTATGAAATCCACCACATCCTTACATTTGGGGGTTTCCTTGTCTTCATTTTTAGAGGTCTGACTGATCTTTAAACCGATTTATTCTTGGCTTCCCTCTCCACAACTGATTTCTCCCTTCCTATCGATTAACTCTTCTTCATTTCGAGATCCATTCCATGTGATCCATGCTAATAATTTGTTTTATACCGCAAATGACAATCCACCATCAACCATAAGATCCCATTGTCCTCCTCCTCTACTATCCATCTATGGTTGCATTTTCCTTCACCCAACCTAGCTAAGTCATCATATCTTCCTTCTCCTTAACTCATTGATATGGTGTTTCCACCTTCAACAGACCTATTTAACCCATTTTAGCCTATTCCTTCCCTAATTGATTCCAACCCCATTCCCATTTAAATTGCGTTGTATCCCCTCAACAATCATATTCCAAATTTTAATCTAACTTTAATTTCTATTGAAAACCCTAATTCATTATTATAATTTAATTCAATTGGTAATTCTAATTTCTCATCACATTTCAAATTTTCCGTAGGATCCTTGTGATATATCTAATTTTTTTTAAGATAACATGGTTCACATTGTTCTTCTAAACTCTACTCCCTCTCAAAAAAATCGTTTCTCTAAATCTATCATTGTTCCTCTACTCCCTCTTCAAAAAATCTCTTCAGTTTCTTATACATCAACAATTATTAATTTTTCCTTCATTGATATTGACAATCTATCAATTCATCTTATTGAAAAAAGATTTAATTTTTCTCTTTCTCCCCATCAAATTCCCGTAGAAGATATTTTGTGCTTGATTGAATCAATAATTCATCATATTTCCACACATGAAGTTGAAGAAATATCGCAAGAAAATGGAATAGCTCTTTTTTCATCCAAACCCCCTAAACAAAATTTTTCAAAAGAAGAATTTCAATCCATTCATTGCCTTAATGATAACCCTGGTATAATTATTTTGAAATTGGATAAAGTTAATGCCACAAACTTTATATGAATACCTCTAACTATGAATATAAACTTTAAAACATGTTTTCTTCATAATTATATAAATCTCTCTCCAAGATCCCAATCAATTCCATTACAAACCTAGTTAACAAATCCTTCAAAACTTCAACACTGGACCCCACCATTAAGAAACTTGTTATTCCTCATAGACCTCAAACCCCTAGGATCTATACGTAACCCAAAATTCATACAAAATACATTTCTCTTAGACCTATAGTAAGGACTGTAGGGGTGCCCACTCATGCCCTCTCTTGATTTCTTGCTGATAAAATCCATTCATTTATTGGAAATATTCCTTCCTTTATTAATTATTCCTTTGATTTTATTCAAAAAGCTTAGCGTATTCACCTTGAGGAACAAGAAATCATGGTTATTTTTTATGTTATGTATTTATTCACCAAAATCCATGTTATTGGAACCCTTGATCCTATCTCTAAGCTTGTGGATGTTGAAACCCTTAACCTCATTGAATTTTTTTTTACCTGAACTTTATTCACCTTTAAAGGGACATTCTATGAACAAAAAAAGTTGCAGCCATGGGTTCCACCCTATCCCCGGTGGTTGCCAATATTTTTATGGAATATTTTGAAGATTTATCCATAAATAGTTTTCATCTTAATCCCAAATGTTGGTTTTGATTTTCTGATGACACATTTGTGGTTTATCCTCATGGCCATCCCTCACCTCCTTTCTTAACCATATTAACACTATTTTACCCCATATCCAATTTACTATGGAAATCCAAAATGAAAAAACTCTCCCCTTATTCAATGTTCTCATTACCCATATTCCTGAAGGAACCCTTACCCACCAAGTTAATAGGAAAAGTAATCACATAGGCCAGTACCATCATGCCCATCCTCATCATCACCTTACCCAAAAATTTGTCATTTTAAAAACTTTGGTAAATCGAGCCACTTGAATCTCCACCCCTTATTTTCTTGAAAAATAAAATCTGCACCTCTAAAAGGGTCTGGTTTCCAATGGTTATTCTATCTTTCAAATCAACAAGGCCTTTTGTTTTACCTAACATTATAATTCTAAAAAGCATTCCTCCTCTTCCCCTCTCCTAGCTCTCATCTCTCTCCCATACATCCAGGGTACTACTGATCAAATTTATAAGATATTGGCTAAAAAAACAATCAAATGATTTGTAAACTACCAAGGATATTCCATTGGATAGTTCATCACAACAGACCTAACAAAACGCTGAAATATTTATTGTGAAGGTTAATTTCCTTTAGATATCAACTTCTTTAGTTATTGTTTTTCTTCTTAAAATGTATGAAATAGATGAAATGCTAAAAATAGATAACAAAAATAAATACACACACCATCCACAAATAAACACAAGATATGACTCGGGAAACCCACCACAAGAGAAAACCCTGCTAGAAGGTGAGGTCACTCTGCTCTCTTTTCTTCAAATGAAAGTAAAAATAATGAGTCACTCTCTCTAGAGTTTCCTTTGAAATTTTGTCATGTATGGATGCTACAAAATATCTCCTCTTTTTTTTCTCTCACAACACCACTCCTAGGTGATTTTCTCAACTATGGAACAAATACAATGCTAAATTATGGAAGCACTTCTCCTCCTAGCGGTCCGGTAATTAAGATAGCTTGATAATTGTCTAGGGTTAGGGTATTGACTTCATGAACCCTCAATTAATGATCAGGTTTGTACCTTTTAAATGTTCTATAAAATACACTACATGGCTATCCCCACATGTTTAAGAAATGGGGGTTGACATGGCATCCACTCACACCATGGTGATCAATAGAGTAGGTCAACTTATGGGAGGCATAAAATTCACATAAAAAATTCGATTGAGGTGATTCTTGCATAGTTGGAAAGGTCTCAATGTGTATAATATAGCCTATTGCTCCATGGTAAGGTATAAACCATAACAAGTTCCATTTTATACCTCAAAATGGCTCGAAAATATTTCATATGGTTTTTTCAAACCCAAATTTCCAAATTGGGACTAATCGCTAAAATGGCTCTACAAATTGACGACTCCAATTTTTGCACCCATAAAACATTGATATAGATGAAAAATAGTATAATAATCCAATTTGGATCATCAAAAATCTCTTTAAACCCTATCAACCCTGAAACAATTATTTAGAATAGCTAAGGATAAACTGGATCACATGCTTGGCCAAGGAGTCTACCAAATTCCCTACTCATGTGGAAAATCGTACATAGGAAAAATTGGAGGATCCCTCAAAGACCATGTTAAAGAACATATAGCTGAAACACTCCACAATTTTTTTTCTATTTTTTCATTCATTGATCACTCCTTCAACTCTAAGCATATCATTTTCTTTCACGAGACCAAAATTCTTGTTTCTACACCCTATCATTCATCTTGTCTCATCCATGCAGCACTAGAAGTTGAAAAGAACCCCAATTATTTTAGTTGGGATGATGGATACAATCTTTACCAATCATGGAAACCTCCTATTCATTGTCTCAGTCATTAAGCCTTTATTTATTTGTCTCTTAGGTTTTTTTTTTTTTTTTTCTAGTCTTCTTTACTTCCTTTTTTCCTTATTCCCTATTTTTTTTGTGTCTTCTTTCTCTTGTTTACTTGAATTGTTCTTTATTTTAATTTGTTTAGTTTTATAGATTAATTCTAGTTATTTCTTTCTTTACATATCTAATCTTATAATATTATAAATTAATTTTTTGATTTTCTTCCTTTACCATTATATTCTTACATTGACATTAAATATAAATAATAATTTTATTTTTTCCCCTTATTTTAATTTATTATATCTATCTTCTTCCCATTGGATTCTTGGTTTAGTCACAATGGCTATCCATTCATTTTAAACCTTTAAATTTCACCCTTGCACTCATTTTCATTCTCACTTGAACCTTTATTTTTCCTTGATGATGGGTGGAGTGTCCAGTTAAAATGTTGGACATTTAAAAATATATATGTATTGTATGGTATTGTGAACTGAAATTAAAGTTATATTAATAGATTACTTGTATATGAATATGTATATATTCATGCATGTCTTGTGTAGGTATGCATCTATGAGAATCGATGGTAGGGATGGCACTACAAAATCATATGATGCGATTATGTAGTACCTTTTTTATGTCAATGATGATCATGAGCATGACACATTGTTTGTTCAACATTTCTTTGGGTTGATCTACGAATCATTTAGAAAGAATGGGATATCATATATAGAGAACTAGATTTGGTCTAATGGGAGTGCATGGTAGTTCAATTTGACATGCTCATTTTACTAGTTGAGTAATCTTCTTAAGAAGACAAGAGTTTATCATATTTGGATCTTTCTTGAAACAAGGCATGTAAAGGGTGAACAAAATGGCATGCATGCTTGTGTGAAATGAGCACTTATGAGGTACCAAATGATTCGTGATGTAGTTTGAATCAATCATGTGTTAAAGTAGCTGACTGGTGAAAATTAAATTTAGGCCATGAAGCTCATGAATAGGTGAGTCCAATGCATAGATAAGAGAATTGTTGGAATTTCCCTCAAACCAACACCTAGCAGTTGATTCCAAATAAATCACTTATTGAATGAAATCATAGATAAGTAATCAACTAAACATTATAGTGGAAGCATAAATGAGGAAACCAAAATATCATGCACAATACACAAAGATATTATGATCATCAACCAATATTATCATTCAAATAAATTTGAATCTTACAAGGGATCCCATACATGGGAAACTAGCCCAAAAAAGGACACATAAAACTATAGATGTCACATGCAAACCTAGAAACTCCTCCTTGGTTGTAAAATCCCATACACTCAATTCTAAAAACTTCTATGTTCTTGTCTCCATTGGGACCCATGTACATAAACACTTTTTCTCACTAATATTTGCATACATACATACATGTCTCCACTGAAAAGTGTGTAAAACTACACAATTGTTGTCTTGGCTATGATATTCTCAATATTCTTACGAATGCCTCTATTCTCCCTTATCCCTAACATGTATTGATATCTATATGAAATTCCTTCTTCACATATCCAATATCTCCTTGAATCATAGTCCTCTTGTTGGTTGTGAAAACTGATTATCTTCCTTATTCAAAGGTTTGTTTTAGTTGTGTTTGGATTCCATTTCCCAACGAGGGGGTGTGGGGGGGATTATCCCCCCACTATTTTCATTAGGGGGGGCTTGATGGGGGATTCGGGGCCAATTCCCTTGAAGTGAAATTTTGGGAAAAAAATCCTTGTAAAATATTGTGATTTCATAGTCAATCTAGATCGTTCATTATAAGGTCGCATAACTGACAATAGAAGTTATGTTATGGTTTTTTTCCCTAGAAGGAAATTTTCTTTTTCCGATGAATTTTATTGCAGTTGTGTATGAGTGTGAATATCATATTATAAGAGAGGAGACTATGAGAGAAAGAAGAGGAAGTTACAACATGTGTGTTGTAGGTTTTATCCCTTCATTTTGTTCGATAATAAAAAGGAAGACCTGTAAATTTCTCTGGTGGACGTAGCTCACACTGGGTGAAACAAATATTTCTATGTCTTTATTATATTATGTATCTTTTGTGTTTTATTTCCTTATTTTATTTTATTTTATTGCTCCATGATATTGTTTTTGCAACACCTTCATGATCCAACTCTCTCTCCATCAACATGTGGATGAAATGTTCTTCACCCAATCAATGAGATCTCCGCACTCATACAATGTACCACGTGTAAGAAAAAATCCTTCTTTGCTTCTAAACTCTTGAATGATTCCACACTAGAAAAATTCCTTCTTTACTATCCATGTGCGAAAATATTTTTTTCATTTACCCTAGACTTGATTTTATAATATTGAGTTATGACCTAACCCTAATATCCAAAGTGATTAATGGTTGAAATTACTTCTCACCTCACTTGAGATCAACAAATATTATTTAATTCACTGATGCTAATTAAATAATTTCCTTAAATAAAAATCAACTCACTAATAAAATAACTTTACTTTAATAATTAATTTAATGAAAGTAAATTCTCAAGGTGGGATGCTTTGGTTGATTTCCACATGCTAGACACAAGCAAATGTGGAAGTACCTATCTGATTCTACATATATCAACACTCCCTGTTAGCGAGGAAGGTACTTCTACCATTTGGATGTGGCTCTTTCTTCACTACCAGATCTGTTGCCATGGCTACTCTCCAATCCACCTGATTGGTTTCTCCCTCTAAAAATAAAGTATTCTCCTAGAATCCTCCTACTCATGAGAATCCTACATGGTCATCTCATACCTTGAATCCTCCTTGAAAAATGTGGAAGGTTGCTCCTTCCCACCTAAACCTGAAGGCTAAATCCCTTTGAGCTACTCAACCTTCGAAGCTACCTTCTCCTTGACCTCCGTCACTCTATTTCTTTCCATTTCTCACATAGGTTGGCCCTTTATCATATACAAGTTATTCTCTATAACTCCAAAAACAACTACTTTGTTTGAGCTAGATCATATGGGATTAATCAATTCCTGTCCATATTGGAACACTACGTCAAATCCCTTCTTCTCAATTGTTGATACTGAGAGAACAATACTCCTAAGTTATGGTACCCATAGTACGTCCATCACTCCAATCATGACTCCTGACTCCATTCATAATGACATTGTTCAAGATCTATGTATTGCATGATTGGTCCCCATACCAAGTTCCACATGCACATTTGATTTTGACTCTATGAAGATATCAAACAACTCTAATGCTCCTGCTATATAACATGTGGATCCATCATCTATTAACCATGCACTAGCTGATATGGTGCCCAAGGAAGTATGGGAAACTACTAAAAACTTGGTATGTTAAAAATTCATGGAAAACTCATTAGTTTGAGTCTTTACCAATGTAGCTATCTCTGGTTTCATTTCATTCCCAACCTTCTTCTTTTTTAGTCATTACCCTACAAAATTACCAAACTTGTGACATGCAAAGCACTTGAATTTTCTCATCTCCTTCTTATTGTCATCTTGAGAGGTAAACTACCCATTGGAAATCCTATTAAACTTTCCCTTCTTTGATTGTCTAGCAAGAGAAAGGTTCTTGTCATAATTTTTGTTTCAACCTCCATTCAATTATTCATATCAAAGATATTCCTAAATGAAGTCACCCCATAACCTCGTCCAATCGGGGAGGTTATCACGTGCCACAATTCCTTTGATGAACGATGTCCATTGCTTCGTGAAGCCTTTTAGTGCCATCCTCACTAATTTTGAATTAGTCATTATCTCCCAACTACAACCAACTCATATCAAACTTGTTGGATCTAAGTGAGATAAGTTCTCACCATGTCTAATCATGCCATCTTTATGTCCCTAAGCTTCTCTCTCAGCATCATTTTTTTTCTTGTTCTTACTATGAAAAAATTTGTTTATAGCCTCCCATGTGCCCTTGGAAGTTGTATTTCATAATAAATGATGGATCAAATGATCCTTCGCTCTATCTAGAATTGCGCCTAGATGTCACATCCTTCTGATTATGGATGACCAATTCAGTTGCATCTGTTGGACGAGTGATATGAGTATGAGAAAATTCCCATATCTTGTTCTCCATAAACACCACCATGTTTCTCCCTTTCCAAGGACTATATTTGGAAACCCCATCCAACCTATCTGCAAATCGCAATATAGTTTCCATCTCCAAGATATGATCTAATAACCTTATGTTGAAAATATCCCTGTACTATTTTGTACTCACTTCTATGGCGACATGGATTGTAAGTGTGCAGTCTATGTCATTAACCTTAGATACACCAAGCATGTAGGAGAGAACATACAATGGTGTTTTACCATAGACCACTTCAAAGGGAGTCATTTGAGTGGAAGCAAGGTAAGATGTGTTGTACCACCATTCAGCTAGTGGTAACCACTGAGCCCATTGAGTTTGTGTGTCAAATGAAAAACAAAACAAACACATTTCCAAGTCCTTGTTGACAAATTTAGTTTTTCCATCAGTCTAAGGATGATAGGTCGTGTTAATATACAGTTGGGTTCCTTGGATCTTGAACAATTCTTGCCAAAAATTGTTGATGAAAGTTGGATCATAATCAAAGACAATAGAGTGAGGTATGCCATGGAGTTTGAAGATAGTATCCATAAAAAAATGAGCCACTATGGATGTGGTGAATGGGTGTTGGAGGGAAGAGAAATGAGAATATTTGTAAATTTGATCTATTACAACCATGATGAATGACTTATTTCTTGATTTGGGTACACCTACAATGAAGTCCATAGAAATATCCATCCATATAGAAGTTGGAATAGGGAGTGATTGGAGTGATCCTAGAGTTTTGATTGTTTCTCCCTTATTACATCGACATGTATCACATTCAACCAAAAAGATGAAGATCTCATGTTTCATGCCTTCCCCCCCAAAAAACCTTTTGAC
>ML784083.1:359843-373261 GCA_009831015.1 Picea engelmannii | reverse complement strand
TAAGTCTGATACCACATTAGCAATCAGATGATAAACCAGTGATCAAGTATCAACCAAAGACGACGACAATCTAATTAACGAAAGAAGTGTTTTCACACTTGCAGTTGTGAAAACTGAATCGAAATTGAATTGTAATGATCGCATAAATGAGACGAATGTCCATTAGCACAATGCGACATTACTTTTGTCATAATACGACAAGGGGTGTAGGCAGCTTTTTGAGAGTAATAAAAAAAAAGGGTCGTCTTCCAACAAAGTCTTCTAATTGTTTCTTTAAGCTTACAACTCTCTTTTCATAACTACTCAATTCACTTCTTAGTTTTATACCCGTGTCTTTGAGCTTTCTATTTTCAATCTCAACATGCTTCAATTTTTTAAGATTCTCATCTTCTTGTTGAATCATTTATACTTCATGATTTTCTTCTTTTTCATTGTCATCTCTTTCAATCCTTGGATGAGGGAATTCAAATTCAACATGTCCTACTTCTTCACAATTAAAGAAAAATAACTTACCTCCATTTTCTTCTTTGAAATCTGAGATGTTGTAATCTTCTTCAACTTATTGTTCTTCTTCTGCTTCTTCCCTTGAATAAAGTTCTTGTAGCTTGTCCCAAAGCTCTTTTGCTGATGCACATGATCCCACCTTGGATTTCACTGAATCTGTCAATCCATCCAGGATGGTATCTATTGCCAGTTTGTTGTCCCTTTTTGCTTCCTTCTGAGATGTAGTCTTTGGTTTCTTCAAAGAATTGTATCCTGAAGCAACTGAGAGCCAAAAATCTGCCCCAAGAGCTTTCAAGTAAGTTTCCATTCTATTTTTTTCAGTATTCAAAATTGCTTCCATCAAATGGTGGAATCCCATTTGGAATGTTGTCTTCCATTTCTGCATAGGATCTTCCTTCTAGTGGTTAAATTGTACTGAAGGTAACCTGCTCTGATACCAATTGTTGATACTGAGAGGGGGGTGAATCAGTATCAAGTACAATTTAAAACCTTTTTCAAGTTATACTTAAACCATTCAACTATATCCAATCAGCAATGAACAATAGTATAAGAGTTACACCAATACACCACAATACAACATGCACAATATATGAGAAATAATCAATAGTTATTGTTCAACGAAAGTAATGACTTCCAAAGGTAGCTACAACTTCCAAATGTAAAGGGAGAGATAAAACTCCAAGAGGAAGATACAATCCTCCAATATCAAGAGATATTTGAACTCTCCATCCTTTCCCCTTCCTTCCACCCAAGAATATATGAGAGATAATAAAACTTTACATTAAATCATCACCATCAACCAATCATCACATAGAACTTGATAATGCTTCCTGAGACTTCTTCAATTTATGCAATTCTTCAATTCTTGGAGTACTCTGATCTTGTAGATAATATTACTCAATGTATTCTTTGAAACTCCTCCAATTTTTACTCCTTCAATCCTCCCCAAAAAGAGGTTATAGAAAGAATGGTAGACTTTATTTAATTTTGGTCTATTCAGGAGACCGAACTTGTAAAGAATTACCCACGCTCAATATTTAACATACGATTCTGAAACTCACACACAAGAAACTAAAGTCCGTACTATTTCCAATGAAATTTTTCCCACTTCATTTGGATTCTCGATGAAGAAGTTATGATTGTTTTACCCGGAACAACTGTTTATTGACTAGCTTCAGGACTGGTCACAAACCCTATCTTCCACAGAGTGTATCTCCATAATTATAGCGAATCAAGAGCTAAACGTTTTACCATAGGTACCTCAATATGTCTTATCAATACCATAGAGATTTCACCATCTGAATCATTCTAGAAAAAAGGTTATAGAAAAAATGGTAAGATGGCCTAAAAATAACATACCTTAGAACACATCACTAAAAGACTTCATCCTCCCTTGAAATCCGGCCTTATTTTCTTCTTATTTCCTCTGAAATTCAACTTGTATCAAATGAATGTATAATTATGTTTATTTATACCATTTATGTCACTTCCTTTTAACATTAGGGCCGACCTGACACTTTCTTATTTTGTAATTCTTTTCTTTAATTATCTTTCAAAGCCTACATGTAGTTCCTTCTTTGATTCACTTTTTCATCTTCAAAAATTCATTTCTCCTCAACCATGAGGATCCACGTGACATGCCACATACCACCATAAACAACATGATGTATACTATCCATCCATGGTTGTTGTATCTGCATGTGCATTGTCCTTCATGTTCAAATACCTTCATCAATCTTGTGGTCCAAAACCCATGACTAGGGTTGACATCAATGACAACAACCAATCTTCCAACAATTTCATCCCTTAAAACCTATACCACCATATTCTTCTTCTAAATACCTTTCCAAAAGTACAACGTTTTCACGATTTTGACACCCAAAGCTCAAGTTATGGCCTATGCAAGATTAACACTCAACCACTGTCGATCGATTGTCTTGGGTAAATCACAGCCCTTGGATGAATTTCGTGCCCCTTCATAAAAATTGTAAGTTTTCTTCATATGATTTATCCCACATGCATGTTATATTACAAATATTCATGGTATATAATACTTAGTGTTTCATACACTTATCAAGAAACAAAGAAGAGAAGAAATTATGGAGCTTGGAGGATTCGACCCTTGGAAAATTGTTGAATAAAATAATAATTTTTTGGAACCCCATCATTGTCCACCTCATGCCAATTCATCACTAAGTCATCCAATAATATGTCTCCACATATCACAAATTTATTGGCTTCCACATAATTCATTCATATTGCGTCATATGTCTCTTTTGTATGCTTCCACATGTAATGCTCCAATAAGAATATTGCATGTGTATCCATCCACAAGTTTCCATGTGTCACAATTCCTTGCTTCCATGTTGAATTATCTTATTGGTTCATGTTTTAAATGGAGAAAAAAATGGAATAATGGTTAAATATAGGAGAGCAGGTGGATGGGTAAGTGAGGGGAAGGGGGAGGATTTGTAGACAACCAAAGTTAAAAGTGTAGTTTATAGGCTGTGGGAGTGGGTTGGTGGGTTGGGGAGTGAGGTGATTAAGGTAGTGAAGGATGACTAGTGTCTTCCCACCCATGAATTATATTACTTTGAATTTTTTTAAGTAGGCGGAGGGTAAGGAGATGAGAGTGTGTGGGGGTAATTTGTAGGTGGCGGGGGGATAAGGGTGGCGTAGGGTGATGTAGGGGGGAAGGTAAAGTGTAGGCAATAGAGTTAGGAGCATGGTGGGTGTGCGGGGATGGGAAGGTGAGATAAATAAGGAGATGAGTTCTCCAACCCGCAAATCCACCATGAATGAAAAATGGCTAAGTAATGATTCTTCTCAAATTGACTTGTGAAAATGAGAAAACAAAAAAGTAAGAGTCCGTGAGTCTGCAATACAAAAATAAAATAAGTGTTTGAGGTGTAATTATGTATGGGTAAAGGTAACATAATACAATTCTGAGAGTATGTGAATATGATAAATTGACTAAGTATGGAAAGGAGAAGAGGGGAGAGGGGAAAATGGAAAAAAAGTTAAGTATGATAGTAGTAGAAGTGGAGTGTAAAAGAGAAAAATGGTTAAGTGTGCAGATGGAAGGTGAGGGAAATAAGTGATGAGAGTACTTAGTCGTAATTCTAAAATGGAGAGGATAACATGAAACTTAGAAAAAATATTCATAATCTCTTCGTCGGACCTTTGGAAAAAATATTGAATAACTTAAGAATACGAAAAGTTCAAAAAAATGTCTTCTTTTGATATCAAGGCTTTTATGAATCCAAGAGAGGGAAAAAAATGATCACCAAATTTTGGTCAACAACTTTCTCCAACTACGAGACAATGACCCCCTGTGGGTTGCTGAGAACACCAGAATCTCAAGACCAGTTGATTTCTCCATTGGGATATGGAGTCATATTCAAATGAACTCTTGTAATTCATCCTCTTTCATGGAGTTATCTTCAAACTTCAATACAAACACTTACTTATTGTGCAAAACTGAACTCAAGAAAAAAAACATGTACATACATGATCTACCTACCCTAACTTACTTGAAAGAAAGAAGAACCTTAGGTGTATTCATATTTCCAATGGATCCATTCAATCATTGATCTTATTTGTGGAATGAACTCCAAAATTTTGAGATATGTTGGGACTTTTACCAATGAGTTAGGGGCACCCTGAATATGTACTAGAGAAAAATTATACCAAGTATGGTGAAGATTCGATGGTGTTTTTTGGACAACAATTCTCTAGAACCGTAATTCAATAAAATCAATTCTTGGCTGCTCAAGAATGCTATTGTATTTAATTATCTGAGGAGTTTTCAACATAAGAATACATTCATCCTTTTCCTCATTTCCAACCACTTCCAAGGTTCTTGATTCATAAAACATTTATTGAAAATACTCTTGTTCTTGTAAAGGTGATCTTGCTCATCATTCTTCTCAAGATTCATTTCTTCCATCAATTCCTCTTGCTGCAACTTCTCTTGCGATGTTTCATCATCTATTACAAGGATGAAATATTCTTGTGTATTTGGTGGAGGCTCCTCAATTTCATTCTCAAACTTGTTGCTTGAAATATCTTCATATGGAATATATAGGAGGCTGAAATTTTGTTCTTGTAATTTTTAATTTTGTTCTTCCTTTTTAGCAACATGACTTGACTTAGAAATTTCATCCACTCTTTGATTAGATTCTTCTTCAAAATTGGCAACTTTGTTATCTTGCTTCCATATGGGATAGGATGGGTGGGAAGAAACATTTAAAACATCAACAAAAACATATGACTTCACTATTAGGATGAACTTTTATGCAAATGAATATTCTAACACATCCCAGCTGGTAATGGAGTTAGGCATTAATGAACTATACCATTCAAGAGAATTCCATTGTAGAGTTTGTAATAATAACCTACATGTAACATTGTATTTGGTGAGGTTGAAATCATAACATGTACCTTTAAAACCAATCAAGTGTTTCTCTACATCTTCTGAAGCATCCCCAAATAATGTAGAAAAAATTTCAATAGGAATATCAAGCATTTGAAATTCTATTTTTGGTAGATTTAAAGGGGTTTTATGAAATCACCTCCTTATTTGAGTATTTCTCCCTTTTAACGAGTCTTGTAAAGCCATTGATGGGATTGATGAAGAATTTAAAGAAGCATCATGACATGAATGAAATCCTTCATTTTGAATTTTTTCAATGGAGTTTCTAGGGAGTTCATTCTCCCAAATCTTTGGTGCTTCTTGTTTCGTTTTGAAATTATAAAAAATCTAAGACGTTCTTAAAATAAGAAGAAATTTTCTTGAATCTTATTTTAGAAACTTTGAGCCATGCAAATTTTTGGTTCTTCAATCTGATCTGAAGTAGGGCCTCAAATGTCTTGAAAATAAATTGGTTCCCCAGTGGAGTCGCCAAAAATGTTGATGCTTGGATGTGTCAAGACTGGAACAACAACCTCATGAGGAAATTAGTCCCCATTCATTTTTAGAGAGGTGTTTCTTCTCTTTTACTAAAAGATATATCTTTGAATATATTGGGTTAGGGAGAGTGTTAGGAAAGAGATAATATATATAGATACATTCATATCTCCTCACAAGAGAAAAGAAAGAATATTTTTTATCATCTCAAAGAATTTTAAAATTGTATTTCAGTTAAAATTGAAGGGGATTTGATAGGTCAACCTCAAATATCTCATACTTAAAACTCAAAGTTAAAAGATACAGTCAAGATCGACCTCAAAGTAATTCTTTCTAGAGTCTTTCTCATAAACTATATCTAACAACATACAAAATCCATTTTACAGTCACATATATGGTTGCAAATGCTCTATGATCATATATGGAAATTCTTGGAAGATTACAAGAAAAACACTTGAGAACTCAACCCCGTGATTGTTTCAAGAATACAAACACAAAGCTCTAAGAAAATAATGTAGAAGAAGAAAAGAATGGAGAAGAATGAAAATATTTGCTTGCTGATCAAAATACTGATTACATAATGATGGTTGGTATGTCTCTCTCCTTCTCCTTTGAAGTCCCTCTCAAAAATCAATTATGGAACCCATGAAATCTCTTTTTCCCCTTTTTAAAGAAATGCTCTTTTAACTACTTGAGTAGTTAGGGTTTTTCCTTTTTCTCTTCACATTCCTTTTTATTTTTTAGAAAAACACTTTAATTAACTTAACATTGGAATATCATTAATTACTTTAATTCAATGATATTAGTACTTTAAAATGGGCCCCAAAAATATATAAATAAAAGTTTTTAAATAAACTTTTATTTTGAATAATTTTTATCTTGTTGCCTCCTTTAAGAGATGAATTTGTTTTAATTTTCTGGTAAGTATGTGGATCTTTTCAACCCTTTAAACCACTTCTTTTGTTATTTTAATTGTAGTATCTTTCCAACTATATACAATTTTTCCAAATACGTCGCCCAAATCTCAAGATATGAGCTCGTGAAGTTGAGTTGTCACGCAGGCCCATTAAAAATGCAGTTG
This sequence comes from Picea engelmannii, assembly GCA_009831015.1. Taxonomy (NCBI): domain Eukaryota; kingdom Viridiplantae; phylum Streptophyta; class Pinopsida; order Pinales; family Pinaceae; genus Picea; species Picea engelmannii. The sequence continues at coordinate 366,767 of ML784083.1, read as the reverse complement.
ATTGATAATTTAATTTATCATAAAAAAGTATCAACTTTCATCCCTTGAAACCTGTACCACAAGCTTCTATGTCTAAATACCTTTCCAACGGTATAATTTTTTTCCTCGACTAGTTATTTAACAATGGTCGAAAACCTTAACTAGCTATCTAACTTGACTAATGATTTTAGTCTCCCTCGACTCGATCGGAAGATTCTCTTTTTCATCCTTCCTTGATTACAGTCGATACATCAACCATACTCGATCAAATTCCCTAGTTCGTTAGTACGCTAGCTCGTTTTTCAATCCACTAAGCCCCTCATCCCTCAACCAACATGTTTTTTGATGTGACCTACATACCTTTATTCTCTACTGGTTGAATCCCACTCACCTACACGAAGGATTGTGTTGGCCCCTTCTCTTTGGTTTGACTCAACCTTGACTTGACCATCTCAGGGTTTGATCAATTCAATGGTCCAACATCTTTTTTTTTTACTCATGGATTGCACCTTTTCTAATCATATATGTATTTGATTTATTTCTCTTGATGTGTATGGCTAGATACATGCGTCTTAGTTGAATTATTGATAGCATGAATTTCATTGTGGCTTCTTGGTGTGGACACAATCCACTTCTACCTTTGCATTATTTTGGATTTCAGGTCGACTTCAACATTGATTTATTGACTTGGTACCTTAGACATTAATATATATTGACAATGGAAATGATTCATGAATAGAAATTCTTGGTTCTTCAAAAACTATAGGAGATTCATGAGAAAAAGGCCATTTCCTTGGAAGAATATCACAATTGACTTTGTGCAAAGGTCACTGACTTGTAGTATGTCATTGCATAGTTGAAGAATGAGAATAAATGATTAAAGAATGAACTAAAGATAACCCAAACCCAGTTGGAAGATGAGGTTTCCCTCTTTCAAACTAGCCTTCTACAGTGGTTTGGCGAGAAATATAGAAAATTTGTTGACATAGAACAAACAATGGAAGCCATTTTTCAGGATCTGGTTGACGATTTTGGAAATAAAAAATATCTTGTTGTTGATGTTGAGAAGGAAGTGAAAACTAATTCTCATATATAAAATAGAACCTTGAAGATAGAGAATGCAGGACTAAAAAATCAATTGAAGACTGAAGAAAACATGTTCCAGACTCCTACGACTGAGAAATTTAGGAGGGTTATTGTCATTGGGAACACTATGGAAATATTTTCCCATACTCTTGCAGAAAAATTCCAGGAAAATTTTTACCTTCTTAAAGACCTGGAGGAAGAAGTGAAATCTCTTCCTCATATAATAAAACTTCCTTGGGCATGGAATTCAACCAACTAATGGAAACGAATTCCTAGCTAACTCGTATGATTTCCCACTTACAATCCTCTGTTGATGAGCTTCGAGAAGAATTTGCTCATGTTTAAGACGATATAAATTGTTTGCTTGTTGAATATAAAGAATTGAGAGAATATTATGATGCCATATTGTTGTAGTTAAGTACGAAGTATGAGACTATTTAGTGCTTGCAAGACTGCAAACAAAACCTTGAAGAAAATTTTCTTCAACTGCAGAATGCTAAGAAGCATACTAAGAAGAATGATGATGTTTTTGAGTTTCCAAGCTTGTTGTAGGATAATTGTACCCTGTAGGAGTTACATGCCTTATTCTCTTCCTATACCTAAGACAAAATACAGATACAAATAATATACTTTCTTAGATATGAATCACAAATGAATAAATCTATGATATAATGGAATAATAATGCTACTTGGTAATTTGACGGTTGTCCCTAAATGCTCCTTGGTTATTCGATATTTTGAATATGTCCTTCTCTTTCACAAACGTGGATCTGCACACATGGAAATGCAAAAAAATACCTCTCATAATATAAAATATAACATGGATGAATTAATAGAAAATATAGTAATATAACATGAAAACATGTAAATATTAACTCTCTATGAGAACCATAATAACCAAATACAACAAAATAGAGGGGAAAGTAATGTGCATATTCTATTAATAAAATATGCAGCTTATATCTTAAAATCAAATGAATCAATGAATATATTTCCAATATCCTTAACCAAGATCTATGATCAATCTGACAGTATAATTTTACTCTTTCTTTTCCTTCCCTTTTCCCATGAGAGACCCTCAATATATAGGAATATAGAGATAAGATGGGGGATAAATATAGACATCAAAATAAAAAATTTCACGAAGTCATATTACGAGAAATATGAAATTTAATCTCATATATTTGTACCCAATCCTAATTAGGGAGTAACATACCCGATCATGCCCTACATTCATGTAGTTCACTACCAGTCGTGACTTGCAAGAGAGAAACTCACGACCATCAACTTTGGGTCACAAGTTGCAAAGGAAAAACCAACGAGGAGGCAAAGGGATGTTAAAATATCAAGGGAAAAGTGACATAAATTAGTGTCTCAGGCTGCTAACATATAGATGATGTCCATTAGGTGATCAGGAGAAAAATAATTGTATAACAGATACCCCCTAAATTGTGAGGTAAGAAGAGGTTTTTGATGGCCGAAATACTTTATGAACAAAATTCATAGATCTTTACGAGAAGGGAGATGGGAAGAAAATATGACCAGTCCTCCAGAATAATAACATCCCTGAGGCGGGCATACCCATGCTCAGTAATAGAAACAAAGCATAACCACCAAAAAAGTACATTGCATATCCATGCACGAAGCAACTGACTAGATCATGGCCATGAAAGAATACACTATGGATCCATGTCACAAGTGAGATAATATCCATGACCAAGTACAAACATAGATCTATATCATAGTATACAAATCAATGAGATGAATTGATGCTTGAGCAATCTCTAAAGCACTCATGAATGACTCCATCACAACTTGGGAGGGAATGTTGCAAAGCAATGATGTGTCCCTAACCCAAGGTATTTGTCTCAAAATCCGATGGTATGAATATACAACATGTGAATATATGAGATGATGTAGAGCATGGTAGAAACCGTCTAATTACCAGTCATTGATGTGTGTAATATACCAGATATAAAAAGTACGCAGAGCAGAAATAAAATGCTAGTAATGGTAGAATAACAACAATATAACCAGAACATTCACCACATTAACACTGAAATGATATAATAATAACAACAAAAATAACACTTTGAATCTGAAAGCAATGTTCATGGGCCTCTTCGAGGGGGTAACCTCTAGTTGAGAAGAGCTCTATTACAATAATATCCAATCTAGGGTTCTCATACCCTCGACTCCTATTTATACTAAAAATAAGCATCTATAGGAAGATCCTTATAGAAGTAGAAGCTTTTATTAGATCTTCTTATATCTACCTTATTATATTTTATTGAAAGGCCTTATTAATATTGAACTTTATTACATCCGAATATATTGTTCTACCTATGTGCAGGTTAGGACCCTAACATGTCCGCCCCCTTTAAAAAAACCTTGTCCTCAAGGATGGAGATGAGGAAATTGTTGCAGAATGGTAGTTGGTTCCCATGTGGCGTCTGCTAGGGTTGTATCTTTCCATTGGACTAGCACTTCCCTGACGGTTCTTTGACATAGGCGACGCTCACACTGGTCCAAAACTGATTTTGGTTGTAGCCAAATGGATCCTCCTTCAGCTAACTCTGGAAGGTTGGTTTGAATTTGGCACTTAGCTCCAATCACTTTCTTTAAGCATGAAACATGAAAAATAGGATGTAGCTTCGAATGGATGGGAAAATCTAATTGATAGGCGACTTGTCCCACACGCTTGAACATGGTATAAGGACCATAAAATTTGGGTGCTAGCTTCTGACAATGCTCGGCCTTGAGGGAAGTTTTCTTGTAAGGTTGCATTCGAAGAAACACCTGATCCCATTATGCAAATTGGCGTTCAGAGAGACCTTGATCTGCTTGTTTCTTCATGCGATTTTGTTCCATAACCAAATTCTCTTTGAGGGTATGGAGAATAGCCTCTCGATTTTTAAGTGTTAGGTCAACCGCCTAGACCTTCGAGGCACCCGGTAAGTATGAGAGAACTGAAGGTGGCTTCTGTCCATATACCACTTCAAAAGGAGTCATGCGTGTAGTTGTATGGTATGAAGTGTTGTACCACCATTCAACTAGGGGTAACCATTGAGCCCACTAATTTTTATTTTCTGAGGCAAAACACCTCAAATATGTTTCTAAACACTTGTTGACATAAATGAGCATACTTGGAAAGGCGATCAACAACCACCATGATGACGGATTTATTTCCCGATCTAGGTAAGCCGATAATAAAATCCATAGAGATATCCTTCCAAATAGTAGGGGGAATCGGGAGAGGTTGTCACGTGCCCGATGATTTGACTGTTTATCCCTTGTTACGTTGACACACTTCACATTCAGCTACAAAATTACAAATGTCCTATTTCATACCATCCCAGAAAAAGGAACGTTTGACCCTGTCATAGGTTTTGGTGAACCCGGAGAGCCCTACTGTACCGTGGATTTAAGCTTTGATTGTTTACTTAAATACAAATGGCCTTTGTATCAAAAAAATGATATGGATGAATGTGATAAGGGCGAAGAGATGAATCCAATGGAATAGGTCTGAAATAATGGTGAAAAAAATTCTAGACCTTTTTTTTTTTTTTTTTTAACGTCCGGTCTGAAGAATACTGCAAAGAGGAAATGCCCAAATGTTTAACTAGAAAGAAATACGTATTTACTTGGCAACCAGAACACAGTTGCGTAACAATAGATCTTGTCTGTTTTAATTTGTTTATGTTTCTATCCCCAAGGGTTAGGTATCCAAGGGTTCTACAGACAAGGGTTTGCCCTGTGCTATAGATCTCTGATATACGTGCGGGATCCAACAGTAGTACTCAGCCCAATATATCAGGGCACTAACTAAGGAGGATAGACCGTACACTTAGCCATACTACCTGACTACCCAGGTACTAGAGAGTATCTTCCTGAGTGCTATTCTCAGTGACACTATAGCAGTCAAGCGAGCAATTGGTTTATCTAAAGAGGGCTTCAGGTAATCTAGGCCAATCCGTACACAGGTGTTGTCTGATGCGCTACCACTCGAAGGGGTACCAACATGGGTTACAAGGGTAGCCAACAGATGTGCACTTAAGAACCACTTGTATTTATTGCATGTATGAATCCCTCAACCACAGGTTTATGTGCGTAATGACAAATATCTGTGGCTTAAATACGTCGTAATACGTCTCTACCCTGAAAAAAAAATATTTACCCACAATTTCTACCAAGAAAGTGCTCTGATGCCACTTGTAATATACCAGATATAAAAAGTATGCAGAACAGAAATAAAATGCTAGTAATGGCAGAATAACAACAATATAACCAGAACATTCACCACATTAACACTAAAATGATATAAGAATAAAAACAGAAATAGAAATTTGAATATTAAAGCAATGTTCACAAGCCTCTTCGAGGGGGCAACCTCCAGTTGAGCAGAGATCTATTCCAATAATATCCAAGATAGGGTTCTCATACCCTTGACTCCTATTTATACTAAAAAGAAGCATCTAGAGGAAGATCCTTCTAGAAGCGAAAGATTCTATTAGTTCTTCTTACATCCACCTTATTCTATTTTATTGAAAGGCCTTATTAATATTGACCTTTATTACATCTGAATATATTGTTTTACCTATGTGCAGGTTAGGACCCTAACAATGTGTATCATTAACATACATGAGGCAATCCATCGATGATGATGATGGACCCCAAGATACCTAGTAAAATCTAGTGAGTGTGAATGGATGAGTTATGGTCAAACACTCGTAGATTCATTCAACATTATTCAATGATTGAACCCATTGCTACAATGCAAAGGAACCTAACAGTAATGTCTGCAAGTCCCGAGGTACTAACTTCTTTATATATTTCAATCCTAGATAATGATTTGGTATCGATAGGATGAAATTTGTCGAAGGAGGGACCTGATGTATCCCCCACCAATTGAAAATAAAATTGCAAATTTATATGGTGTAAGGAGTGTAATAGTAGAGAAAAATTGAGTTGGGGATGGATGAGAAAAATGGGTTGAAGAATTGAAAGAGGCCAACACATGCTAACTTCCCTTGAACAAAATGACACTAAAAATGACATGACCTGGCAGCATTGACTCAATAATGACCAAAACACTTGCCATGGATGAGTGGAAGAGTAACTAGTCAGTGGAGTCGGAGAACTTATAGAGATGGTTTTGAATCATAGATAACGGATAACCCAATTGTTGTATAGAAACAAAAAACAGGTGTGATGTTCAAGGGTGACTCAATGGACGACTGCCATTTGTTAATATGACTAGACTAAAAACACCCCCACTCTTTTGCTTTCTTTCATGTTTGAATGAACATGAAATAAAATAGAAGTATGCTCGATATGCTCACCCGTGGATTGATTTCTTAGTTTGGGGAAGAGAATGATGCTCGATGGTCTTCCTGATATGCTAGAAATATCCTAAAGGAAAATATCCATATATGATCTCATGGATTTAACAAGACCAATAAAGTGAATGCTTGTTTGTCATTTCATGATCTGAATTTAGGAGCGAAACGAACTAATTAACAGACTGAATACAATAAACACGGAGGTATTAAGAACAACACAAATATCTAGTGAACAATATCTTCCATTGAATAAATGAAATGGGATGAAACTGTTAAAATGAAGAACTGAAACACTTTCTCGAATGGTGGTAGCTATATCGCACATTCATCTAAGAATAATGATTACAATGAGGCTCCAAATGCCTTTTTTTGATATTACTCATGAATGCCAAAACCCTATGAAGGATCAGATATTGTCACTGATAAAGGGGGGGGGGGTGAATGTAAGTTTTAAACCTGCGAAGTAAAGCAATGCATATATATTCTTAAGCAATACAGAAATTAATCAATGGCTCAT